>JAFLJL010003623.1:22500-29938 GCA_018398815.1 Conus ventricosus
GCAAACTGTTTTACAATGCTTTCATTCTTAGATGTCATTAACAAGACAAGCCTGAACAGGGAAGGTCTTGTGTAAAATTTCCGTGGAATGAATTTTTCTCTTAAATCTTGTAATTCTGGACAGGTTAATGCAAAATGCACTTCATCTTCTCTTGACTGTCGACATAATGGACATAGCAGATCAGAGTTATTGATTTGTTTATAACGATAATGATGAACAAAAATATCAGACACTCCAGTTCTAAACTTAGTCATTATAAACTTCAGGTGCCTGTCCATACGCATTGACATGTACATTGGGAGAGAATGCAGATCATTAAATGTTCTATAAAAACTAAACCTGTTACTATTTTGAACATGGAAATTCCAGTCTTGCCATCTACAATCGATAAGTCTTTCTTTAAACGTACGGACAAAGTTGTTCATATCTCCGACACCTTGGTTAAGCCACACATACCCAAAACCATATTCGTATAATTTCATTCTAACATGCGACACCCAGTTCATCTTGCCTCTATTATCTAGTTCTAACAGCATTTTATACGCTTTATGAGGCAATCTATGTTCAGCCATCTGAGTTAGTTTTAACCAGTACTTGACACATTAACAGTGGAGTGCAAAGATATGGGGTATCTGTCAGTCTCACCATACACAAGATCATTTGGTGTTTGTGGTGAGACACCCAAAAACTTTTTTAAAGCAAATAAATGAACCTTTTCGCATTGTGCAGCTCCAGCATCAAGACCCCACAGTTCAGCCCCATATTGTAACATAGGCAGGATTTTAGCATCAAACAATTTCAAAAACAAGGCAAGAGATTCATTGTTAAGCATCGACAATTTCTTCATAATACATAGCAATGCGTTTTTGGCTCTGCAAGCAACATCTTTACATGCAAAAGTGAAACTTAATCTCGTAGAGAAATATATCCCTAAGTACTTATATACATTTACAACAGGCATATAAACTGCATTGTATGTCCATTTTTCTCTAGCAGCGAGATAACCGCCTTTTCTGAAAACAATTATGTTACTCTTACTCATATTTACTTTCAACTGGAGTGAATCAGCTGCCCTTTGCAAACTATTCAACTGAGTTTGGAGGCCTATTACAGTCTCTGATATTAATGCAACGTCATCAGCAAGAAGTAAAATGAATATTTCAAGAACATCATTTACAAAATGGGCACCATGCTTTCCAGAGCTTATGACTTTGGAAGTCAACTCATTAATAAATAAAGAAAACAAAACTGGGCTGCAAACATCACCCTGCTTAACACCAGATGTACAGTTGATATAATCTGTTAAAGCAGCACCACATCGCACCTTGCCTTTACATGGTCATACATACTCATAATACATTTATACATATTTCCACGAATCCGTTTTTTTAACAAAATAGGCCAAAGTATAGTTCTATTAATAGAATCAAAGGCTTTTTCAAATCGATGAAAGCAACATACAATTTACGATTCAGACAAATTGTTTTTGAACGAAAGCTAATAATGTGAACATATGGTCTATTGTGAAATGATTTGTTTAAATCCAGCTTGAAATTCACCTGTAATGTTATTATCCTCAACCCAAACTTGAAGTCTTTTATTAATAATTGTACTATACAATTTACTACATACATTACACAGCGAAATTCCTCTGTAGTTATTTGGATTCATAACATCACCCTTTTTATATAATGGTAAAACAATTGATTCACACCAGCTTTCAGGGTATATGCCTCTATTAAACAGGGAATTGAAAAATTTAACAAAACATTCCATCACTAAGTTTGATTTGGAAGCATTTTTGATAAATTCCCCTATAATTTTATCAGGTCCAGCCGCCTTGCGACTTTTTAAGTGTCTTTAAAGCGCTCAAAATTTCTTCTGCTGAGATAGGCTGATTCAAATCACTTTCACTATCACTATTGTTTATAGCACTATAACGATTTCCAAAAGCACGTTGGTTACTAATATCTACTCCCTGAATCAGATCATTATCAAATTTGTCTTTTCTTTCTAACATTCTTTAAAATGTACATACCAATCGTTTATGCTAATATCATTCAAAGGCTGCCTTCTTGTCTTGGAAATTTTACGCACAGATTTCCAGAATTCCTGTTGACTATTTACCGAAGTTAATAAATTATTGAGCAAAGTGTCATTGAACTGCTTCTCTTTTCTCTTTAACAAATGTTTATATTCGCGCCTTGCTATACATAAAGAAGTGCGATCGGGTGGAGACAATGTACGCTTAAATTTGTTCAACAAATTGCGTACAGTTCTTTTGGCCACACGACATTCATCATCATACCAGTCGTCCTCTTTCACACCCTTACCAATGTGTACCTGTTTCTTCATGAAGTCTGCTGCACTTTTTTATACAATGATTAAAAAGCTCAAGTGCCTCGTTAATATTTTCATCAATCAAAGTGATCGCCATTTCAAACTGAAGTTGCATTTCATTTGAACAGATGTTGTCTATGAACATACTGCTGTGGTTTCGTCCCATATAAACTTTTCCAAAACCTGAACATTACTATTATCTTTTGAACATATCTTATTATTCTTAGGGAAATGGATACATAACTCTAAAGGCAAATGATCAGATTCGATCCTGTCAGACACATTCATTCTACTGCTATCAGAAATTATTGAGAACAGATCATTCGACAGTAAAAATAATCATTTACACTGCTACCATTATCCGATATGTACGTGTAATGACCTTGAAGGTCACCCTGACACATACCATTCAAAATACACAGGTTTAAAACAGTGCACATGTTGAGTAACATTTTGCCATAGTTATTAAGCACATGGTCTTCAGAATTTCTGTTCAAATTCAAAGGACCACTCAAATTTTGATTTTCATAATCACACTCATTAGATACAAACTCACTAGAAAAGTTAGAGGTTCTACCATTTAAGTCTCCATTTATTACTACATAAGCATCATGTTCTTCATTACACAGCAAACAGTCACATAAAAAATCTTCCAATAAAGCGACACCATTTGCACAGTCAAAATGCACATAATAGGGTGAGCTTTCAGGTGGTATGTAAGCACAAACATACATAATGTCTCTATCTATACCGAAAAGACATTTATTCAAAAGAAAAGCGCAGAAAAGAGAAGATTTCACACATACAGGTTTGACATAAGGACACAGCTCATTCTTTATAAGGCAGACAACTCCGCCTGAGCGTCTTCCGTGTACTGACAGTTTAATAGCCGGTCGACAAAACACCGTGTACCCTTTAAAAATAGACAATTGAAAATCTTCTACAAACGTCTCAACTAAACAGACAAAATCAAAAGAACAGACATACGAAACAAAATCATGATCATATATTTTTGTAAGCAATCCATTAATGTTCCAATGTAGGAAAGAAAACGGTTTTGATGTATTACACACACTGGCATCATTAAACTCATTCTCAACTCGGACGAGTTCGAACTATTTACATTTTCATTCAACACACCCACGGCATCACTGTCCACGTGCTCAGGTGACACAAAAACATCGTCACAGAACACGGGTGCACAGTTTTCACGTGGCGTCGCCAGCTCACTGCCACTGTCGTGCGGTGACCAGGTAACCGGTGTCGCCTCAGTAGACGTTCCCTCCACAGCCGCGGACAAAGATCGGGGATGAGAAAGGGACCGGCCGGAACCCTATTTCATTGGCACGAGATGGTCACCTGAGTCCAACATATACCGGATACCGTCCACTAGCAGATGATCATGGATCATGGTGGCCCGTTTCCCGTCACTTCGCGCCTTTTTCAGATGAGGTGTCAGTTTCTTCGCATTTCTCTCACTCTGATGGAGAAGTCCTCTCCCACAAAGACGCTGGTGCCCTTAAGTTTCCGTTTCGCTCTCAGTATGTCCATCTTCTGTTTGTAGAAAACACACCTAGCGATGATCGGGGAATCCTGTTTAGAGTTCACGCGATGGGCCCTATCAAACTCTACGTCACGGGACAGTCCCAACTTGTCATTGATGAGATCCCTAAGCAGGTCTTCACATTCAGCACTTGTCTCGTTTTCCCTCTTAGGCACGCCGTAGAACAGAACGTTGTTTCGTCTGGACCTCCCCTCCAGGTCGTCCGTCTTCCTTTCCAGGTTGTCCATCCTCGATGCCAGGTCGTTGTTCCTTCTCTGCAGGTCGTTGTTCTGCTGCCGAAGTTCGTCCACCTTCCGCCTCAGCCCGCTCAGCTCCTCCTGCATGGCAGCATACCCTCACGCAGGACACGTATGTCCTGCTTGACCTCGTCGAATTTCCTGTCCATCGACTGGAACATGGTCATGAGGTCGGACAAGGACGGTTCCTTCGTCGACTGGGTAGTGGCGCCTCCCTGAGGGTTGACAGGCTTCTCCAGGCTCACTCTGCCACCGCTCGTCCCAGTGCTGGAGAATCGGGTCTGCCTGGAGCGAGAGAGAGAGAGAGAGAGAGAGAGAGAGGAGAGAGAGAGAGAGAGAGAGAGAGAGAAGATCACACTTCCGAAAATTTTTACACCAATGGAATTCTGTATGTAGGAAGATTTGTGCAAACTAGGAGTAGGTAAGCTTGATGTGTAAACAGAGGCAAAGCGGTGTTCATAAATAGGTGGAAATCGTCCTCTGTAAGTGTAAATCGTTCATTGGCCTGATGTGTGTTATTTGACGTGTGAATTAGACAGTTTATACCACGTAGAGGAGTTGCCATGATTACGGCACCAAAACCTGTCAGGGTTTACTTCTCTTTTTCTGCTTTTTAGAAATGGTTGCTTTTTGGATTTCCAGTCTTGAAGACAACTTGTATCTTTCTTGCATCGAGAAAGAAGATGAAACATTTGTCTGTTTCTTTGTTGATTTATTCATATACATTTGTTACATGTGTGCTGAGCTACCTGGTCGACCAAAGACAGTGAACTTACTACAAATTGGTGGATACTGCCTGGTCTTTTGTTGACCTTTGTGTTTTTTGTTTTGTTTCGGTTGTGTAATGGTTACCTTTACTTGACATCGATTCATCAAAATGATTTCTTTTCATGTTCAGGCAGTATCCGCTTGATAACATCGCACGCAACATCATAAGGAGAGAAAAATATACAATTCTCTCTCTCCTCTCCTCTCCTCTCTCTCTCTCTCTCTCTCTCTCTCTCTCTCTCTCTCTCTCTCAGAAGAAAATGTGAGGCAGGAAATTCCGAACACGTACTTGCCAGCTATCGTTATTGGCAGGTTGCACATTGCTATTCTTTTTCGGCGTGGCTGAGCATATCAAGTGTCCACTCCCCTAAAGTGAACTTTACATGTGGAAGCAGGCGACAACTTGTTTAACCCGTATTAGGGTCCTGTATCTTCAAAGTCAGCAACCTTTTGTATGATTTTCTTTTTATATATAAAGAAAAACATAGCTCCAGAGAAGTGTACCACGATACCACTTACGCTTCAAATGAAAGGGAAGAAGAGGAAGAGGTCAAGTGTCTTGCAGGCCTATACTGTTAAGGTGAATTTCAGTTTGCACTCAAGTGCTCATACAGTGAGAAAACTCCTCGAAAAAATGTTGTTGAAATGGAATTGATGAAATCATGGGTATGGGGTTACACATTCTTAAAACTAAGATACTGATACTGTGGAACGTTTCTTTGCCATGGAAAATGTAGCAATGATCCTGTTCTGTTTGACATCCATGTCTGTGTTCCATATTTGTATTTGTCTGAATCTCTCTCTCTCTCTCTCTCTCTCTCTCTCTCTCTCTCTCTCTCTCTCTCTCTCTCTCTCTCTCTGCACGTTGCCAGGCTATATCGCCCTCTGTCCTCCCTGGTATTTCTGTTACTCAATGTCTGTTTATTTGTGTCTGTCTCATTCTCTCTCTTTCTTTATGACTTTCTGTAAAAGACACAGTAACAGGGGAGGGGAATGAGAGACGGACAGACAGACAGACCGACCGACAACCAGCGATCACACAGACAGAGAGAGTACGATAAAATGTTTTCATTGTCCATATTACTTTTTCAGCTTTTCAGATAACTGGATGAAATCAATGAATTGTGTACATCTCAAACAATTTACGTACGACTTTGAACACACACACGCACACACACACACACACACACACACACACACACACCACACACACACACACACACACTCTCTCTCTCTCTCTCTCTCTCTCTCTCTCTCTCTCTCTCTCTCTCTCTCTCTGACACACACACATACACACACATACACACACACACACACACACACACACACACACACACACACACACACACACACACACACACACACATCCCTTGCCTGTCAGTGTGCCTGCTCTGTCATTTCCTTTGACAATTGCTGGAATTGGGCAATGCATCCATACAATTATTTTCCCCATTGAAAGGCTGCACATCACTTCGTGCCAAGCAGGGCTTCCAATTCTAGTTCCCACATTTTGAAGCAGGTTCAAGGAGTCAGTTGGTGTCATGGCATGTTGAATTCTAAGATGGTCCGTGGATGACGGCCAGTGGAATACTGCTTGAAGGTGCCTTAACGCATTCTGTACAATGCGAATGCCACCCAAGTGTGATATTTATTTATTCCAAATGTGACGCTAGTTGATTCTTCCGATCTGGAAAAAATATATGAAAAATGGTTAAGCCATCCTTTTTCAAATGTAAAATCAGAATCATTGCCATTGTCTGTCTTTCGTTGACCACGTTAGACATCTCTGACCAGAACAAAAAAAACCAAGAACATCGGAGGTTTGATCAGAAAGATGAAATACTTTGTACAGTCCGTGCAAATCCTTTGACCAACTGCATGCTTACTAAAATCGTCAAAGTAAACGCACCATAGAAAAAGCACAGCAACACCTGACTCACTGCTCAAAGGAGAGGTCCACATACGGAATAACGACCCGTGCCTCCGCTTCACAAACGTCTACGTTGATGGAGCATGCCGTTTTGACACACCAAGCAGTTCACGAAGCAGTCCCCTCATCGTCAAATTCCGAAAACTTGGATACACAATGCTGACAAAAGAAGAAAACAGCAAACAAACAACGGAAGCTGGGAAACAATCAATGAAAGATGGCGTCAAGATTAAACCTGCCTATATGTCTCAACAATGTGACCACTCCAAGTTTTTGTGGGAGTATGGGTGAACAGTCAGGGTGGCTACTTCATACGAGGTTAGACAGTTGCTGTCGGGGCCATTAATCCCCCAAATCTCCAGAACCTAACCACCCAGAAATGAAGAAGATATCGCAGATTTCAGAGCAGGAGAGTTTGGCACCCTTAATCAACGACAAGTACAACAGAGACTGACACTGGGACATAGTGAAGGAAGCAGAATTCATCTGTGAGTACGTCAACAACATAGGACAGCAGGACGACGACTTTTACCTTGTGCCCCCTATCGCCCCCTCCCCCACTTCTCCCCCCCCCACACACCACACACCACCACACACACA
>JAFLJL010003623.1:30938-33438 GCA_018398815.1 Conus ventricosus
CAAAAAACCCCCATGTACAAAATTTATGAATAACAACAAAGAAGACAGACAAATGTTCATTCTTTCTCGAGCAGTTGTCTTCAAGATGGAAATCCAAAAAGCAACCATTTCTAAAAGCAGAAAGAGAAGTAAACCCTGACAGTTTTGGTGCGTAATCATGGCACTCTCTACGTGGTATAAACTTCTAATTCACACGTCAAATAACACACATCAGGCAATGAAGATTTACACTTACAGAGGACGATTCCACCTATTTAGAACACGTTTGCCTCGTTTACACATCAAGCTTCTACTCTAGTTTGAAAATCTTCCTACATACAGAATTCCATGGGTGTAAAAATTTCGGAAGTGTATCTCTCTCTCTCTCTCTCTCTCTTCTCTCTCTCCTACTCTTCTTCTCTCTCTCTCGCTCCAGCAGACCGATCTCCAGCACTGGACGAGCGGGGCAGAGTGAGCTGAAAGCTGTCAACCTCAGGGAGGCGCCACCAGTCACGAGACCCGCTTTCCGACCTCATGACCAGTTCAGTCGATGACAGGAAATTCGACGAGGTCAAGCAGGACTACGTGTCTGCGTGAGGGTATGCTGCTGCGAGGAGCGAGCGGGTGAGGCGAGGTGGACGAACTTCGGCAGCAGAACAACGACTGCAGAGAAGGAACACGACCTGGCATCGAGATGACAACCTGAAAGGAAGACGGACGACTGGAGGGGAGGTCGACGAAACAACGTTGTTCTACGGCGTGCCTAAAGGGAAACGAGACAAGTGCGATGTGAGACTGTTAGGATCTCATCAATGACAAGTTGGGACTGTCCCGTGACGTAGAGTTTGATAGGGCCCATCGCGTGAACTCTAAACAGGATTCCCCGATCATCGCTAGGTGTGTTTTCTACAAACAGAAGATGGACATACTGAGAGCGAAACGGAAACTTAAGGCACCAGCGTCTTTGTGGGAGGACTTCTCCATCAGAGTGAGAGAAATGCGAAGAAAACTGACACCTCATCTGAAAAAGGCGCGAAGTGACGGGAAACGGGCCACCATGATCCATGATCATCTGCTAGTGGACGGTATCCGGTATATGTTGGACTCAGGTTGACCATCTCGTGCCAATGAAATAGGGTTCCGGCCGTCCCTTTCTCCCCCGATCTTTGTCCGCGCTGTGGAGGGAACGTCTACTGAGGCGAAAACGGTTACCTGGTCACCGCACGACAGTGGCAGTGAGCTGGCGACGCCACGTGAAAAACTGTGCACCCGTGTTCTGTGACGATGTTTTTGTGTCACCTGAGCACGTGGACAGTGATGCCGTGGGTGTGTTGAATGAAAATGTAAATAGTTCGAACTCGTCCGAGTTGAGAAATGATTTAATGATGCCAGTGTGTGTAATACATCAAAACCGTTTTCTTTCCTACATTGGAACATTAATGGATTGCTTACAAAAATATATGATCATGATTTTGTTTCGTATGTCTGTTCTTTTGATTTTGTCTGTTTAGTTGAGACGTTTGTAGAAGATTTTCAATTGTCTATTTTTAAAGGGTAACGGTGTTTTGTCGACCGCTATTAACTGTCAGAAACACGGAAGACGCTCAGGCGGAGTTGTCTGCCTTATAAAGAATGAGCTGTGTCCTTATGTCAAACCTGTATGTGTGAAAATCTTTCTCTTTTCTGCGCTTTTCTTTTGAATAAATGTCTTTTCGGTATAGATAGAGACATTATGTATGTTTGTGCTTACATACCACCTGAAAGCTCACCCTATTATGTGCATTTTGACTGTGCAAATGGTGTCGCTTTATATTGGAAGATTTTTTATGTGACTGTTTGCTGTGTAATGAAGAACATGATGCTTATGTAGTAATAAATGGAGACTTAAAGGGTAGAACCTCTAACTTTTCTAGTGAGTTTGTATCTAATGAGTGTGATTATGAAAATCAAAATTTGAGTGGTCCTTTGAATTTGAACAGAAATTCTGAAGACCATGTGCTTAATAACTATGGCAAAATGTTACTCAACATGTGCACTGTTTTAAACCTGTGTATTTTGAATGGTATGTGTCAGGGTGACCTTCAAGGTCATTACACGTACAAAATCGGATAATGGTAGCAGTGTAAATGATTATTTTTTACTGTCGAATGATCTGTTCTCAATAATTTCTGATAGCAGTAGAATGAATGTGTCTGACAGGATCGAATCTGATCATTGCCTTTAGAGTTATGTATCCATTCCCTAAGAATAATAAGATATGTTCAAAAGATAATAGTAATGTTCAGGTTTTGGAAAAGTTTATATGGGACAAACCCACAGCAGTATGTTCATAAGACAACATCTGTTCAAATGAAATGCAACTTCAGTTTGAAATGGCGATCACTTTGATTGATGAAAATATTAACGAGGCACTTGAGCTTTTTAATCATTGTATAAAAGTGCAGCAGACTTCATGAAGAAACAGGTACACATTGGTAAGGGTGTGAAAGAGGACGACTGGTATGATGATGAATGTCGTGTG
>JAFLJL010003623.1:40938-60156 GCA_018398815.1 Conus ventricosus
ACCGTGACAAAACCGATTCCTCTTTACGATTACGTACCACCGATGGAAAAGGATTGGTTAAATCTGGGCAATGTTAAACAATTTATTATGAATTTGATTACACCATTCATTCTGCCACAGTTCACGACAATACAAACTAGATTTATGACGTAGATCAGAGTGAGGAACAAACTGCATATGCCTCCTGGAAAGACTTGCACCGAGAGCTTGTTTGGCTGCTTTGTCCACCACTGAGTTACCATAGATTCCCATGTGGCTGGGACCCACAAGAAACTATATGCTTTCCCGAAGAGACAAGCTGAGTATGAAGATCATGAATATCAGCCAAAACTGGATGTGACACTTCTCTTGTCGATAAAGCTGACAATGCCGACAATGAATCCGATAAAATAAGGAAATCATTCTGATCTGACCTGGACACCGCACTGAGGGCCAGATGTAAAGCCTTCAGTTCAGCAGTATAAACAGACGACCAATCCCGCAATCTTAACAAAGTAGGCTCCTGAAAATTGTTATCACACACACTGGCAGCTGCAACCCTCTCACCTTTTTTAGAACCATCAGTAAAAATCTTGATAAAATCTTTATAAAGTTCACATTGCCAAGATAAAGTTGTTTATATGCAGCACTCGAGTGACCTCCTTTCGAAATTGAGTTAAATATAAATTAATCTCTGGATTGGCGACTTTCCAAGGAGGAAAATCAGTCTGTAATGGACCGTCATCAACAGCATCAAGATCAATGCCAGCTGCCCCGAAGTGGGGCAAAAATACGAATACCTAGTGGAGGAATCTCATTTGGCTTTAAGTCATATTTGGCTCTAAAAGGCGGGTTCATAACAATATCATAAGGCAGGGTTTTCTGGATTAGCCCTCAGTTTCAGGTAGTAATTCATGGAAAGACGCAACCTCCTTAGCTCCAGAGGGGGTTCACCAGATTCAACATACAAACTCTCTTTTGGAGATGTGCCGAAGTGCTCCCAGAGCAATCCGCAGTCCTTGATGATGAATTGGATCAAGAGCTTTGAGGTAAGACTTTCATGCAGAACCATATACCACACACCCATAATCTAGCTTTGGTCTCACCAAAGCCCGATACAATCACAACAAAGTTCGCTTGTCTGCACCCCAATCAGTGTGACTAATAACCTTCAAAACATTCAAACCTGACTGGCAAGATTGTTTAATGTACTTAATGTGAGGCAAAAAAGAAAGGTTATTATCAAAAATAACCCCCAAAAATTTCACTTGTTGGAAACTTTAATTACCTGACCATTGAGACTGATAGCCGGTTCTAGAGACCTGAGTTCTTTTCCTATGGAAATGAATACACTCTGTCTTAGTAGCTGAAAACTTAAATCCATTTTCAGTAACCCACTGCTGAACACGATTAACACACAACTGAAGTTGACGTTCAGCTGCAGCCAAAGTTTTCCCCTTGGCAAAGATGGAGAAGTCATCAAACAAATAATGACTTATCAATTCCAGACTTTACTGACTGGACGATGTTATTAATCTTCAGATTGAACAGAAGTGGAGAAAGGATGCTACCTTGAGGGACACCCATCTCCTGCTCAAAGGATCCGAAAAGGTCGAATGAAGTCTAACACTGAAATGCCTGTTAGACGTACAAAAAATTAGCAATAAACATTGGTAAATTTACCTTTAAAATCAAGTGCCTTCAAGTCCTGAAGAATTCCGTGCCTCCATGTTGTGTCATAAGCTTTTTCTAAATAAAAAAGAATAGAAACTACATGTTCTCCATTAATCAAAGCATTCCTGATAAAAGACTCATATCGAACCAAGTGATCAGTAGTACTGCGGTTGTTCCGAAATCCACACTGGGAAACATCTAAGGCCCCCAGACGTTCTAACTGCCATAACAATCGAGAATATACCATTCTCTCCATAGTTTTACATAAGCAACTAGTGAGAGCTATAGGACGATAGTTGTTAGGATCCGAATGATCTCTGCCTGGTTTAGGAATAGGGATAACAACCGCCTCTCTCCAAGAAGGTAGAGAACTATAAAATGTCTGTTCTGGCTCAGCAGCTCTCAACAAAGTTTCGAGCTGCTGAGCCAGAACCAGACATTTTATAGTTCTCTCCCAGCAAACCCTACAAACAAACATACTGTGTAGGATTATCCGTTTTCAATACTAATTTACTAAACTTTTTAGATTTTAGTTTTTGCTTAATCCTATGTTTTTCCTGATCATTTTCAATAACATCATTTTCGCGCATACAGTCATTTTAATAACATCATTTTTGCGCAGACAGTCATCAAACTAAGACTTGGCTGAGACACTGTGTGCACAACCCTAATTAGAGGGTTTGGGATTGTGGCAGGCAGTAACATGTACGGCGGACCCGGGCGGATCCTGTGATACTTGTAATTAACTGACTGTACCACCATAAGCAGGGCTCGCGACGCTCACCTGACCAGGTTAACCTTGCAACATTATGGTGCAATCCGAAAGAACATTTTTGAACCCGAAAGACCGATTCAGCATTCTTTCACTGACTGCTGCCCGAGGAAGGTTGTTTTTGACTGTGCTCCGGCGTGACTACTGTGTTTTATTGTGTTGTTATTGTGTGTGATTTCCAGTTAGGAAAGCGTTGTGGCTTTTAAACTTTGCTGATTGATTTTAATGTCTCAAGATAGCATTTTTTCAGAAGAAGAAAAGGATTTACTAGATAGCCCTTCTTCACAAGAATTAGCACAGGAAATTAGAGGTTCAAACGCTGCACATCAAGCTCTGTTGGATTATTCTATTAAGAAACGCCCCTTTTTAATCCTAATCATGAGTACTGAACCTACTCAACAACCAATACCTCAGTCATCTACTGCATTTACATTGCCACCTCCCACTTACAATTGGACTGAGGAAGAAAGCTGCTGTTGCATGAAATTTTGTTTACTTTGGAAAAAATGAAAGATGTTGTTACCCAAGCTCAACTGCATGGACCGCAGAACTGCCAAAAAAACCCAAAAGAAAACTTGAAGCTTTATTCAAAGAAAGGAAGGTACAATCAAAAAGAGCAGGAAAGAATTTTCAACTCCAGCAGAACTTCATGAATACCTTCTTGCAAACAAAACTGACATTGAAAAAAAATACAAGAGAGGTATTTACAGATAGCCTATTTAACAACGTCGAAAGTGAAGATGAAATCATTAACAGACTGAAAAGAGGGGTCAGGAACATTCGAAGGCAAGATGCACAAACTATCTGATCTACATTCAATTTGGGAATTTTTTGAAATTTGTGTAAAGATTGGCATGAGACTCGGCAAAAACAGGGGGAAATACAGCAACATTGGGGAGACTGGTTGAAGGAAAAAACTGGATATTCTGATGACCACGCTAGAAAACTGCGTGCCCTTGCAAGTGCACTTTTTGGATTTAAACAGTTTTTTTGTGTTGGACTTCCTTTAAACTTCTTCCTTAGTAGACTGAACGCAATTAAAGTCATGCTGCAGGTTCCAGAATATGCCAACTACTGGAAACAGATTCCACATGTGCCAACCGACTTGGAGCAGCAACATTCACAGTAGAGCGCCTGTCACAAACCACCCAGCAAGGGGAAATGACATGATTCTAAAATAACGGTTATGCATAGCCGGGGCTCTGCTTCAACTTCTTCTTGCTCCACTTGCTTCAATGCTCCTATTCAATGCCCTGCTTCAAAGGCTGCCTTCGGGCGGCCACAGAGTGTACTTTATTCAACTGTCTTGTTTATTGAATCAAGCTTTTGATAAATGCACTTGGTGGCCGCTTTGAATAATCTTCAGTTGACAGAGAGACCGACAGCCGTCTTGAATTTACGGCGCTTAAGTGCGAACCATAAAACCCTTTCACATTTCCCCATGCAAGCACCTCCTATTTCTTAAATGTTATGTGTGTGTGCGTGCGTGTGTGCGTGCGATCGTGCTTGTATATATGCTGTTATTGTTGTTGTCGCTGCTGTCATTGTTGTTGTTTTGTTGTTTTACTGATAATAAATATATTATCCACCCCGCCCACCCCCACCCCACGCATGCACACACTTAAGTTACTTCTAAGGTCTTACTCAAGTCATCCCCAAGTAACTTTTAAGTTCTTACTCAAGTCGTCCTCAAGTTCTTACTTAAGTCACTTCTAAGTTCTTACTCAAGTCACTTCTAAATTCTTAATTAAGTTTTTAATTAAGTCGCCTCAAGTTCTTAATAAGTTCTTGATCAAGTCACCTCAAGTTCTTAACTTAAGTCATCCCAAGTTCATAACTAAGTCATCCTCTAAGTACAACCAAGTTCTTATTCAAGTCAACTTATAATTATTTATTAAGTTTTTAAAGTATTATTGCATCTGAAATGGATCAAAATGATCTTTTGTTGTTGGCGGTTCTGGCATGCTGTTTTGTTCGGCTTTTGTATTTAGTGTTGAGATGTTGGACTGCTTTGGTTTTTGTTGTCTTTGTTTATAATATTTTATAACCGTAATAACCGCCCCCAACAGCAATGCCGCCAAAAATGACAATTGCTTTAAGAAAAATATGAAGACTTTGGCGGTTGTGGCACCCCTGTTGTTGTCCCCCGAATCAAACTTTTCTGGGTTTTTATATCTGGCATTGAAACAATGGCTGCGGCTCGGGCACTTTTTTTTTATTATGGCTTTTTTTGTGATTGTAACATTAATTTTTTTCGCTTGTTCCCTCTGCAAATTTTTTTCTGCTGCAACGCCCCGGAGGGTTTTTAGTGACCACTTCACCTGATTCAATTTTTCTGATTCTGATTCTGATGTTTTCTGGCTCGGTCATTTAAAGGGGAAAAAAAAATTATATTTAAAAGTAATTAATCCATGTTTTGCGGCGATAAAAATGTTCCAAATCTGTAATAAGATCACACCTAGAGACCAATGCTTTGCTAAAACTGGATCCTGCGTAAATCATAAAAAAGTCTTTTCAAACAATGGGAACAAATCTACTAACTAGTTTAGGGGAAAAACAAAAAACCTTTTCCCCACACTTTTTACCATTTACCCTAGTTGCGCTTCATACCTTTTAGATATTTTATAAGTCTTGGGGGACATCTGTTGAATTTTTCTATCTGATTCATTCCCGGGGAAAAAGTTTTGTTTTTCAATGTTTGCCAAAGATCAACCCCCCCTTTGGGCATAACAGTTTGGTCAAACTTCTTCTTTTAAGCCCAAAGGGAAAGGTCGCTCGGCTGTAGTAGATCATCGTGTTCATGTTTTTTTACTAAATATAATTATTATTTTTGTTTTTAAAATGAGCACCCCAAAAAAAAATGCCGCCCAAACCTTTTTACCACTCTGCTGTTTTGGAGGCCTAAGTGTAGATACACAATGCTTGGTAAAAGCCCGTTAAAAATAAAAAACCCGCAGATCTTGGCAAACAACTTTGAGGATTCAAAAGCGATTGCTGTTTTACGCTCATTCGCCCGAAGATTTTTTAGTTAAGCAAGGGAAAAATTCCAGACAGTATCAATATGTAAAATTAAAAAAATAATTTTTAAAAATGGCTCACTCGTAATGAGTAGGCCCGGCGCTGGGTTAATGCGCTTGCTTTTAGCGGGGAATTTCGCGTTTAGTAAATGCGGGTTTTGGTGAGAGAAAAAGACACAACAAGCGGAGAACTAGCACTGCACAAGACCTTTTGAAAGCAAGAATTGGCCGTTAGATTTTATTAACGACAAACTGAAAAAAGGGACATCAGCGTACCATTTAAGACGTTGTCAGGCAATAAAGAATATTTTTCTTGTAAAGGGGAAACCAATCGAGACATTGCCCCCCCCCAAAATTTAGTGACTTTATCACCATCGGGAAAAAAAAAAATGCAAGAAATTGTTTATTGCCCTTTTGGGATGACCGTCATGTTTTTGTTGCGCAAAATTTGGGGGGAATAAAAGAAAAAAATTATTTTCGCCAAAAGGAATTGGGAAGGGAATCACGGAATAAAAAAACTAAGCCCCGCAGCAGGAGTTTTGAACAAACAGCAAAGGAATGGTTACTAAAAAAGCGTTTGGCAAATTTTATTTACCGCGCCTAGACGAATAAGAGACCACACTTTTTTGAATACAAAAAAGAACGACACCCCCCAAAGGGGCCTTCTTATTTACCCCCCTTTAACGAATTTGACAAAAAAAATTTTAATACCCTTTCAGTATTTTTCATAGCTTAAAAATACAAAGGCGGACAATTAACAAAAGTGTTCGTGTTGCGTCGCATACAACTGTATATCAACGGGGTCCCTTTAAATTTCCGGGATGATTCAATCGATGATGGAAAAGAATTAAAGGCCGAGTGAATCAAATTTTTGTTAAAACTAGAGTTTCCATTAAAAGGCATTCCCGGATTTTACAATCACAGGCTTTGGTTTAAAACTTTACAAAACAGTTATCTGAAAGACTTTTCTCCTACCAGTATCACAGAGAGCTGATTGACAATTCTCGCAACACAGAAAGGGTTAGAAGACTCCCCTCATTTTTGAAACGCAATGAATAATGAAGAATTTAAAAGGCTAAAACCAGTACAAGCAATCAAAAAACAAACAATAAATGTTGCTGAAGACTCCAGTAAAACCAGCAAACTATTGCCGTTGGTTTAAAAAGTAAGGTCCCTTTTATTTACCGGGGGAAGCAGAAGGGGGCACTCGCATTAGGGCAAAGATCCGTTGGAGTGTTGACCATATGAAATAAAAAAAATTTGTAAAAATGAATCCGCCCGTGTATTATTTACGAGAAATGACACAACAAAACAACCAGCTCCTCAAAGATCTTTTGTGAAGGAAGAACTGCAGATAATCCCACCAGACACAGTTCCGGTTGTTTAAATTTAATTTTTTAATTTCGTAAATATATTTGAGTTTAAAATGGAAGCTCAGAAGGAAGAAACCTTACGTATTGAAGCACAGAAGGAAGTAACAATGGCAGAGAAAAGGGCCTCAAAATTAATGCGAGATTTATCTAGTTTATTACCCTTAAAAATAAAATATTTAAGAAGAATAATAATTTTACGCTAGAACAGCCAGACAAAACCCAAATATTAAGTTTTCTGGCAGGTCTTGACATGATAAAAGAAATTCAAAACATATAGCAGTAATGGTAATAATTGGGTAAATTGGAAGGGATATATTTGAGACCATGCTGTTCTCCAATGCTCAAAGCATTTGAAACCTCTAAATTAACAAATATTTGTTTAATTAATTTACAAAAATAATTTGGGTTTAAAAGGGAAGCTCAGAACAAAGAAACCTTACATGAAACTAAAATGGAAACAAGAATGATAAATGAAGAGACCTTGGAATTGATACGGGAATCATATGATACGATTCTATTTTTAAGGGAAGCATTATGAGGATTCATCGGTACATGGCAATGCATCCAGTTAAACCTACAACCCAAATTCCCAAATTTTGATCATCAGATTGGGGAAAAGAATATCTTGAAATAATAAAAAAAATTCGAGCGCATCAAGCAAACATGGAAAAAATTTAGCTGAATTGGATGATGATATGAATGGCTTTAACAAAACTTGAGGAAAAATATGAAGAAGGTTGTATTTATAATGTTCTCCAGTGCCCAATTGCATATGAAAACTCTGGATTAAACAAATACTCGTTTTGTGTTTGTTCTATCTAATGACTTCTTTGTTACAACAGTTGTGTTTTATCTCATGCAGATTAGATCGCAGTTTTACGTTGTCATGATGAAAGGTATGTTTATTGAACAATGCTTCTTTTTAGTTGTCATGCGATATGTTTGGGCTGCACAACACTGCGAGATATTCCCTTTGCTTTCTTAATGGTTTTCTTCTGGCTCGAAAGACAGTACATTTTCGACCTTAAACCAACAAACTCCTTAATCACCCCTCCAGATAATTCATCCTCTTTTTTCCCAAAACCTTCTTTTTAGAATTGAATGCAAAGGCGAATCTTTAGGGTAATCAGATGTGTCGTCCATCCTGCATGCCTTTAGCTACTTCTATTTCCATGTCTTTATAGATGTCTTCAGTAGGGATATCTATAACAAAACTATCTGTATCTGTGTAAAGTACTTTGGACTCTGGATACAAGGGTTTAAAGTAGTCATAAAGAAATTCTAACATCAAAACTTTGATAATTTTTAAAACAGTAAAACCCAATAAATACAGGGTTGCCAATTTGACTTTCTTTTTTTCATCATTATGCCAAAAGCTGATCATGAAATCTTCTAAAGTCCTGATAAATTTTGGGTTTTTAAGTCAGCTTAATTGCTTCGTTCCTCTGGTGACCAATCTAACATCTTTTTCGCTTGTGCGGATTCTCCATAGTCTTTCCGAAACAGCTGTTGTTCATTAGCTTGAAAAAGTCTTTTCTGAAGCATCTGTGGATTTAGTCTAAGATCAGTGTTCTTCTGATGTAAAGGTTTCATGAACTGTTCTTGATCAAAAGCAATTATACGATGAACAGCTGTCAACTCAAACCATGTCTTAAATAAAATTGTAGAAGTCTGTAATGACAGACATAATTTTTTTTTCCCGAAGATTAGGCACAAGTTTAGCGGCTCTCTTGGATTCATCTTTTGACTTTCTGTGCTAAGGGTATCATTATGTAGGTCATGGAGTTTCAGGAGGATTTTCTAAGTCAACTTCTAGAAAAGAAACCACGCTGTCGATCAGGCGTTAAACTGTTCACCACTTTAATGCTTTTTGAATATTAATCGTACCGCCGCCAGTGTACATTTTTAAAATTGCGTAATGGAAGTGATTGCGCCATTGCCCATCCATACAGATTGTTGCATCTAAATACATGAGATAGTTAGACCTTTTACTCGGATCATAGTTGTCTAGGTATTTGTTGTTTGCTTTACAGTAATGATGCGACCCCAAACAAATCCCTCCCGCAATCCGTTTTCAATCATCTGAATCATTGGAATCAACAATAAATCAATCTGAAACTCCAGAAACTTTAAGAAAGCATCCCAACTCATCCCAGGTGCAGAAATGTAATGCACAGGATCCAGGCTATAATTTTTTCATGCAGGTCTTTCTGTAATTTTCAAAAATGTCCGCCAAAAAACATACATCGCCATCAAGTATAAAATCATGAAAAGTCTCCCATTGTTTTACACCTAACTTCTCCCACGCATCTTGAGCATGCTGGTAACGAATCACTGATTCCTTTCCTCTGGACTAGAACAAGAACGCAACTTTAGGAGGAAGTGTGTCTTCGTCAAACCTTTCCCAAAACGTTCAGTATTCATAAGGGTAAACGCCCTTTCCCCTAACGAGAGTTGGGTAAATAATATTCTTCCATTTTTGGGGCAGGACTTTAAGGACATAGCCAGTGACTCTAATGACCCCATCATGTGCTGCATAGAGTCATAACAAAGACATGTTATTTAAAGTGAAACACATGTACTTTTCTGATGACTGTGCAATGCATGTTTTCCTGAAGGCGTTTGTTTACTGCTTGTATTATAAGATGAGAGCGTAACCCGCAATTTAAGAAAGAAGATGGGCAGCTTCCATGTCTTAGGATTAAAGTTTAGTTTTAAGATTGCATTTACTGTGTGCCTCCTCTAAACTTCCCACTAATGTGATCATGGTCTCTTACTGTTGGATTCTCTGCGTGGGTGAGAGACCTAAGCCACAAATCCAACAATGTGTGGCTGAGGCATACTGTTGTGATCTTCAGACGACATTTTGATTTCAGATAAGTTTTTGTTATTAGAACAGGCGTTACGCACTTGCTGCATGCGTTCTAAAAAGTATTTTGCAGCATTAGGCCATCTATAAAAATTCTGGTTCCGAATGGGCACCATCCGACCTACAATAATGAAGGCAAATGAACAAATCTGAGATTTCTCACAAGGCTGTTTTAGGAAGTTTCTGTGGCGCCGGCCCTTCATAAGGAACAATAAGCGACTCGAAGTCCTGCGTAAACTACGTATGGACTTGTTTGCAGCCGTTTCCCCGTTCTTAAACTAACTTTGAAACCAGGCGGGGCGTAATTAGTTCTGTATTAAAAGTCTACAGAACTTTACATGTTTTTAAAAGTTCAAACGCAGCTTTGGGGCAGAGGAATTCTTGTTAAACATTTTCTACAGAATTCTTGTTTGCAACAATTTTTTGAAGTATGCGCTATAAATCTACTCATTGTGCGTAACAATGTGTAGTGTGGTAGCCCTGTTGGGAAAACATCAGTATTTAAATCCACATGACTTTTGGCCGGATCGCCTATTGTTGGCTGTCTTTAGACACTCTAATAGGCACCAAATTTGTTTCCTCATCCCATGTGTAAAATTAAAAGTTATTGGTTTGTTTGTTCTTCAAACTGATCAATGGAATCCACCTAACAGGAAAGGATATTCCCCCAAAGTAAAGATCATTGAGTAAGGTTCATAGTTAATACTCCCTGCGTTTTTGGGGACGAAATGCACCTTGCAAAAAACCCACCACATAAAAACATTTTTTGTCTGTTTCTTTATGTTTAGAACTGCTCTTTGCGAAACTGGGGGTAGGGAAGTAAGACTGCCTACAATCGGGCTACTTTGCCCGTTTAATCTAAACCTAAGACTTGCCCCCTGACCACCAACCTCTATTTTGCCCCTTTTTCACGGCCCCAACAAACTTTTGCAAGCAGTTGTTCCCAACAGGCGTTTAAATCATTATGAAAAAAATTACCTGTTGTTTATTGAAACCCCGACTTTTAGATTTTCTTCATTTATTGTTTATAGTCATTAAAAAAGCTAACATTTCTTTAACTGGCGGGCTTTTTTAGTTTACCTGGACCTTAAAATACATAGCAAAAACTTGCCTTACTTTTTTTGGACAATGACTTCTAATTAAAATCTTTTTAAACTTTGACAAACGCCTCCCCTTTGTTCCTTCAAACAATTCGTCTGGTCCTTTATAGTCTTATCCATGTTGACTTTTTTTTCTACTCAAACTATTTATTTAAATTTAAAAAAAAAAAATTAAAACAGAACAAATAAACGGTTTTTTGTGCTGGACCATAAACTAAAATAAAAACGCCCTTTGATGTTGTTTAAAGTGAGTGTTTAGAACAGAGTTTAATGCTCGTTTACTTTTTTTTTAAAAATTCCTTTTTATCTGTTTGTGTCTGGGTGTTAGAAAAATTCCCTTTCCTTTTTTTTAAACAAAATTTTTTTTTTTTTATAGTCACAAAAATCGGCCCGTAAACACTAAATTTCATCCGGATGTTTGAGTCCTAGCGCTTTTTTTATTTTCATTTTAAAAGAGTAAAATTTAGCTTTTATTAGTTGAACCATAGCTGTGTGCTTTTGGATTTAGTTTTTAAAATTTTTTTGCCAGCGCCTTACAGCAATAAAACAGGCCCAAAAGCAAAGAAAACCGCCTAGCGTCGCGGCGCCTATTCTATTTTTAGGTTCTTCATTTTTCGATTCCTTAAAGCAAGATCACCCCTTTCTTTCCCCGGTTACCATAGATCGAATGGGTTAAAAATAGTCTGCTTAAAAGAAAAAATTTTTGCCCCTCAATTTTTAAAAAAGAAATTTTCTTAACGTTGCCCCCCCCAAAATTTCTGTACAACTGTCCTGTTTGGGTCTTTTGCTGATTCGAGTTCATTTGAAAGTAAAAACGCCAGACCCTGGCACAATCACTTCTCCCTCCTGGGTCTGGAATTTGCAGAAAAATTGATCGCTCTAGTAGAGGGTTTTTTTTTGGGAAAACAAAAATTTTCCGCTTATTTCCCTTCCGCCAAAGGGCTCTTTCAGTCTTCTATGCGGACAAAAAATGAACCATATTTTTGGACTTTTTTTTTATAAAACAAAAAAAAAATTTAAATTATTAAAGAAACAGGGCGGGCATTGGGGTGAAGAAGATTTTTTGGTTTTTGATCCTGGAGACGACATAGTAAAAGGGCTCCTTTGATACACCGCAAAACGCCTCATTGCGGCGTGAATTAACGAAAATACGGTCGGAGCTTTTTACCCAAAATTTAGGGTTAAAACCCCCCCCCCCCCAATTTTAAAATCCAAGATTTTGAAGTAAAAATGATGGGCCATTGTATGTGAAAAAACGATCAAGGAAACTTTTCACTTACAAATAAACAGACCCATCAAGTTTTATGCCATAGGTACAATTAGGCAAAAATCCCTGCGACGTACAAAATCGCCTTGGCATTGTTAAACCAAAAATTAGGGAGGAGGCGTTTCTAAACTTCAAACCACTCAAAACCCCAACAGATAGCCCCAAAAACAAAAAAAAGGAACTTAAAATTTAAGTCAAACACAACGAATAATAGAACAAAACCAGTTTTTCAGAAGAAACAGAAAAAAAACCCCCACGGCCCCCCGTACCCGAGCAAGACCTAGTGGGCCCTAACAAGCTTTTAAAAACCATCAGAGACAATTAAAAAAAAAGGGACAAAAAAGGGATGAACTAAAGAGAATAAAAAAAAAGAAAAGAAAAACTCGAGAGGCTGAGACGCCAACTTAGGGGGCCCCTTTTAAAAAAAAAAAAAAACCCAAAAAATAAAAGAAATTAAAAACAAAGTCAGCAATACTAAAAGAGTTGTTCTCCAAGAACAAAAACGATCTCAAGCGACCAGAAAAAAGAGAAACATCCAAAAAATTTTTTATAAACACAACACAGCAGAAAGAATAAAACACTGTTTTAGAGCAAGGGCACATTTGCAAGGTTTAACGCTTTTTAAATTTTAAAAGACACTGTGATGGGTATTAGGGGGTGGTGGTGCGGGTCAGTGCCACCACCCCCTCCCCCCTTTTTCCCCCCTGAAAAAACTTTGGGAAAAAAAAAAGCTTTTCATCTTTTCAGGTTTTTAAAAAATTAGCCCCCTAAAGCCCTGGGGGGCTTACCGGGGAATTAGGGGGTGTTGTCAGCTGGCTTTTGTTACTGCAGCAAAGTATTGGGTTATGGGGAGCACTTATGGGCATTTGTTCCTTAATAGTTAGGTTAATTTTTAGTAAGAAAAGACCCATAATCCAGGCAAGTTAATCCAAAAACAAAACGCGTCTTTTTTATATTTATGGTCTTAATTTTTTTTTGATACAAAACGGTTTTTGGGGTTTGGGGCCCCGGGGATTGGGTGATATTTTTGGGGGGTCATCTTTTTTTGTTTTATGCTTCAATATTACGGCTCAGAATTTATTCGTTTTTCCACCTTCTTTCATTGCCACCACAGGATTTTATTTTTGTAGTTTTTATTTTCCTATCGGAGCCCGGGCAGAAGGACATTATAAAAGTGCCCAAAAGCAAAACACTTTCGATCTTTCGTATTGTAAAACATTTTGGGACTTTTTAATACTTGAAGGTAAATCAACTGTAGAATTAATGGGGTCCTCTAAATTTGCTAAGTATTGTTTTTGTGCGTCAAAGCCAGTAGAAGGATCAGTTATGCTCGATCTCGTTTGTGCTTGCGAACCTAGCAAACACCAAACGTAAGTACGAACAGAGTCGTTTATTCGTTCTATTCCTGCTTTAGTTAGGCCCTTAGAAGTGTCTAAGATAAATGTTGTCCATGCTGTTTTATGCTCTTGCTCTATGGACCCGAGGTGAACAGCTGTGCCTGAAGAGAAAGATGTGTAAGGAGGATTCCAGTCATAGTTATACTTTCTGTGCACGCCCCCAAAAATAAGGGGTGCCTAAGCCATGATTGCGGTCCAACTTTTGTCTAAAGTCTGTCTTGGCCTTAATATTAAATTCGTTACAGATCCTTTCAAAAGCCTTTCATGTCTATTCTGTTGCTGAATGGATTAAACGGGTTGTCATTTGGCAATGGCGCTTGCAGTTCAGTCAAAATACGTCTGAAGGTGTAATAGAAATGAAATCTATACACTGACCTCACCAAAGGATCGGAATGATTTAAGTGATCAGCATACGACACTCCACACCCAGTTGATGCACAAAACCCCAGCAAAGAACTGGTTCTGATAAAACTGCATCGGATGACTAAACCACACTTTCGGGATGCGATCGTTTTTAATAGGAGGGTTAAGATAGCTCTTCAAGGGAGTACTAACCTTTACTTGAAAGGCATCAGACTGAGTCACAGAAATGTCGAGAGTAATCAGTTGTTATATTTTTAAGATTGTAGTGCGGCCCAACAGAATATTTTGCCATCAGTATATTTAAATGCGCTCATTTTTATTTCGTTTAAAAAATGTTTGTAACAAAACAACTCAAGACCGTCCTTCGTTTTAGAACATGCTATTGATAACGATTGCGGAACCAGAACGGTCGCGCTCCATGAAATATTTTACAAAGTCGTATGGTTTAATATAAGTGAATCAAGGAGAATAATAAGATTCTAAAAGTTGACAAAACAGGGGCCAAAGTTAGCCAGTTAACAATACCTGATGGTTATTACGGGTTTTGCTCACTAAAAGAAGCAATGAGTAACTTCGACATTACTCTCAAACTTAACAATGCAAATCTAAAAACAATGTTAACATTCAAACCTGAAAAAGAAGAAGTAGGTTACTATTTTGATAGAGAGCTGCTAAAATGTTAGGCTTTACAACTACCAATCGACCCACTCATAGTTTTAGAGTTGCAGCAAACAAAACTACTTATGAGGGAGGAAAATCCGCTCGATCTTGCATTACATTCATTACTCTATGTTCATTTGGATGAGCTGAGCACTGATGAAAACTTATATGATGGAAGGCCCTCAACTGTTCTAAGAGCTCTTCCGTCAGGGAAAGCTGCATATTGCGATTATGAAATTATACAATTCCCTAATTTACAGTTTAAAAGATTAGTTTGCGGGAGGGTCGGATCATTTAATATAAAAATTGCAGACAAACAGGGAAAGTCGTGAAATGTGATAACCTGCACATTGTTTAGAAATAAAATAATAAGCTGTACTAAAAAATGTCGCGTGGACCAGAAGAGTCAGGAGTTACATTAGCGCCTGTGAGGTGTATAACTTTAGAATTAAAAGACCTTGCAGACGTTACGGACTTTGAACAGAATGGTGAGATAGGCGCCTTGTATGGTTTTGAGTACACTAAAGATGGTGATTATAAACGCAAAGAGGTTGCCGACAACAAAAGTTTCCTAAACTAGAACACCTGCGTATGTAGAAGCAAATAATGCTGGCCAGTATGAATATAAAATAGTTCGAAAACCTGACAGCAAATGGCACTTAGAACCATATTTAGAATGGGACATAAAATTTGAATTCATAAGCCCATTTACATTTTTAGCCGTCAAAAAAGTTTCAGAAAAGCATTCAACTCTGGCCCTTTACATGTAAGTCTTATGCCAGATGACAATAGTCGGAAAGAGATTAAAATAAAGCCGTATGGAAATAAACAGTACATCCTCCACAGAAGAGAAACGGTTTTGAAAGATGCTTCTACAAAATTACAGTTCATTCCGCAAATGAAATTAGGAGACACGTTTACAATGATATTGAAATTTCTGTCTTAAAAGATGTGGAGAGGGATGGGGTTGTGGGCGTTAGTGACGTCCTTCTAAAAGGAATTCTAATTAGCTGGCAAAACTTAGACGTTGACAGTCTTAAAGTTACCGTCGTCATTCTTCACAATGGTGAGGATATTAAGGTCATAACAACAAGCAAAAAAATCAATATTAGTCTAAATAGAAACAATCTTACAGAACTGAAATGGATTAATCTTACACATTTAGACCTTATAGGATTTTATTATACTGAACAAGTTTTGACAGAGAGCATGATAAACATAATAACTGGATTAGATTAAATTCTGTTATAAAACCATGGCGCAGTTAAACTTTATGACAAAAACTCCTCATTGTTCATTGATTTGTGGGCAGACTGGTTGTGGAAAAACAATATTTGTCCTAGACTTATTACAAACAGTTTATCGCTATAATTTTGATCATATTGTGATTTTCTGTCCAACACTTAAATGGAACAAAGCATATCATGATAGAAGGTTTATATGGACAGATGATAAATATTTTTAGTTGATCCTAGCAATAAACTGAGTGAGTGTTTAGAACGCTTTTATAGACTGTTTGAAGGAACGCAGACACTATTTATTATAGATGACTGTTCGGCAGAAAGAGACATAGTTAAAAAAAGAAACACTTTGTCAAAACTGGCTTTTAGTGGAAGACATGCTGGGTTAAGTGTGTGGATTTTATGTCAAAAATATAACTCAGTTTTAAAAGACTTTAGAGAACAGTTAAATACTGTAGTTTTATTTCACAATGAAGACAGAGACTCATTTGATGAATGTTTGCGCGAAAATGATGTTATTGAAAATGATCAGAAAAACATAGGATTAAGCAAAAACTAAATCTAAAAAGTTTAGTAAATTAGTATTGAAAACGGATAATCCTACACAGTATGTTTGTTTGTAGGGTTTACTAGTTAGAGAACTATAAAATGTCGGTTCTGGCTCAGCAGCTCGAACTTTGTTGAGAGCTGCTGAGCCAGAACAGACATTTTATAGTTCTCTAAGGTGGAAAATACCCTGAACACCAAACATGATTAAACAGAGACAACAACACATTTAAACCCTCAGTGGCAATGTTAGTTAGTTAGTTGTTAGTGTTTATAGGGTCCAGCGGACTACTAGGAGCCAATCAGGACCTCAGTATCATATCTGGTTCTGTTACAAAACCCACACTAGTATTAACACATCACTTAAATTTATGGGCAAAAGCACAATTATCTTTTCAACCCTTCGACACCTGTTACATTAATAAAACCTAATTTTTTTTAAAAAAAGTTTCCTTTTTCCCAAAAAAAAAAAAATAAATCAAATAAATCTCATGAAAAAGAACCCATAAATCATGGGGAAAAGAAAATCCTCTGTACCATAAATCAGCACATTTCTTTACAAAATATTAACATGAAAAGGCGTCACACCAACCACCATGGGGGTTCTTCCCCTTTTAATATCCCAAATGTGCGTTATATAGCTGGCCCCCTATGAACCGTGACAAAATCGTTCCTTTTTTACGGTTACGACCCCCCGATGGAAAGGGTTTGGGTTAAATCGGGCAAATTTTAAACAATTTATTTTGAATTGATTCACCATTCACTCTGCCCCGTTCCGACAATAAAAACGGATTTTTGACGTAGACAGAGGAGGAACAAATGATGGCCCCCGGAAAGACTTGCACCCCAGAGCTTGTTTGGCTCTTTTTCCACCCCCCGAGTACCCAAAATTCCCTGTACGGGGGCCAAAGAAAACTATATGCTTTCCCCAAAGACAAGTGAGTATGAAGACATGAATTCCCCAAAACGGTGTTTATCTTCTTTGTCGACAAAGCCGACAAAACCGACAATGAATCCGATAAAATAAGGAAATCATTCTGATCTGATCTGGACACCGCACTGAGGGCCAGATTAAAGCCTTCAGTTCAGCATATAAACGGGACGACCAATCCCGCAATCTTAACAAAGTGGGCTCCTAAAATCGTTATCACACACAATGGCTGCTGCAGCCCTCTCACCTTTTTAGAACCATCAGTAAAATTTTTGATAAAATCTTTATAAAGTCACTTTGCTCAAAATAAAGTTGTTTATATGCAAACACCGAGGTGCCTCCTTTTCGAAATTTGAGTTAAATATAAATTAAACTCTGGGTTGGGGGACTTTCCAAGGAGGTATATCAGTCTGTAAAGGACCATCATCAAAAGCAAACAAGGTCAATGCCAGCTGCCCGAAATGGGGCAAAATACGAATACCAGTGGAGGAATCCATTTGGCTTTAAGTCATATTTGGCTCAAAAAGGCGGGTTCATTACAATATCAATAGGCAGGGTTTCGGGATTAGCCCTCATTTCAGGTAGAAATTCAGGAAAGACGCAACCCCCTTTAGCTCCAGAGGGGTTCACCCGATTCAACATACAAACTTTCTTTTGGAGATGTGCAAGTGCTCCCCAGAGCAATCCGCAGTCCTTGATGATGATTGGATCAAGAGCTTTGAGGTAAGACTTTCGTGCAGAACCATATACCACACACCCAAAATCTAGCTTTGGGCTCACCAAAGCCCGATAACAATCGCAACAAAGTTCGCTTGTCTGCACCCCAATCAGTGTGACAAATAACCTTCAAAACATTCAAACCTGACTGGCAAGATTGTTTAATGTACTTAATGTGAGGCAAAAAAGAAAGCTATTATAAAAAAATAACCCCCAAAAATTTCACTTGTTGGAAACTTTAATTACCTGACCTTTGAGACTGATAGCTGGTTTCAAGACCGAGATCTTTTCCTATGGAAATGAATACACTCTGTCTTAGTAGCTGAAAACTTAAATCCATTTTCAGTAACCCACTGCTGAACACGATTAACACACAATTGAAGTTACGCTCACGCAGCCAAAGGTTTCCCCTTGGCAGAGATGGAGAAGTCAATCAACAAATAATGACTTATCAATTCCAGACTTTACCGACTGGACGATGTTATTAATCTTCAATTGAACAGAAATGGAGAAAGGATCTACCCTAGGGACACCCATCTCCTGCTCAAAAAGGATCTGAAAAGGTCGAATGAAGTCTAACACTGAAATGCCTGTTAGACAAAAAATTACAATAAACGTTGGTAAATTACCTTTTAAATCAAGTGCCTTCAAGTCCTGAAGAATTCCATGCCTCCATGTGTGTCATAAGCTTTTTCTAAATCAAAAAAAATAGAAACTAAAATGTTTTCCATTGATCAAAGCATTCCTGACAAAAGACTCATAGTTATTAGTTAGTTAGTGTTTATAGGGTCCAGCGGACTACTAGAGCCAATCAGGACCTCACATCATATCTGAGTCTCTTGATACAAATACTCCCCACTAGTATTAACACATCACTTAAAATTTATGAGGACAAAAGCACAATTATCTTTTTTAACTCCTTCGACACCTTTATACATTAATAAAACCCTATATTTTATAATATAAGTTTACCTCTTTCAAAAAGAAAAAAAAAGATCCACGAAATCTCACGAAAAGAACCGATAAATCACTGGTGGAAAGAACTTTTCCTCGATACACATCAAATCAGCACATTCTGTCAAAAAAAGATTAACACTGAAAAAGCTGTCACACGCAACACACCATGGGGGGTCGTCCCTACTGAATATCCAACTGTGCGTTTTATAGCTGTGCCCAATATGTAACCGTGAAAAATCGATTCCTCTTTACGTTACGTACCACCGATGGAAAGGAAATTGGTTAAATCTGGGCAAATTTTAAACAATTTATTATGAATTTGATTACACCATTCACTCTGCACAGTTACAAATAA
>JAFLJL010003624.1:0-18980 GCA_018398815.1 Conus ventricosus
CAACATGACGGCTGGGGCCCCCGCGAAGGTTGCAGCGCACGGCACAGCAGAGCACACCTCTTGAAAATCCAAAATCACGTTTCTTTCAGCACAACGTTATCCTTCCTGTAGCAGCAAGACGGGTGCCACCGCTGGTGGTCCAAGTAGCCAGCATAGGCACAGGTCAGCGACGCTCACTCGCGCCAGCCCCGCCAGGACTACAGCACGACAGCGTGAAGGAAATGTTACTGTAGTGAGCGAATTGACTTGTCGAAAGAGCACGGGCATGCGCTCCGAGCGCACGACTATGCTCTGCACAACCGTGCATCGAGAGGAAGATTATACGAGTTCACACCTCATGATCACAGCGAGATTTGTGCCCAACGACCACACCTCGGGCGCTCCGCAACTCTCAATTCCCAGGAAAGCAGAGGCACCCCCCGGTGCAGTTCACGTTCAGAATTTGTAGGCTCCCGGTTCGTGCGCTGGTGGGCCTTCCAATCGTGCACACGTGTGTGTTGCTGTGTTGCGGTTCGGCCTTAAGGCCTGAGGAGGTCATCTTGCACACAAAGGTGGGCAATTGTGCTCTTTCGGCTGCAACAAACTGTGTGGACGTCAATCCAAAGAGCACATTGCCGCCATGAATCATGCGCGAGGAGCCAGTCGACAGACAGTGCCTCACATGCGAGCTGAACATGTTTGCACGTAATTGCGCCATACACGCTCGACAAGGCTTTGCAAGGCTGCAAGTTGAGCGACATGCCCCATGTGTGCATGCCACATACCATGCATGTGCTCCGAGCGCATACGAGCCCACCTCTCACGGAGAGTTTCCAGATTTGCCCTGTCGATGTCAGGCGGAATGTTTGAATGTCCTTTTTGGACAGGACGATGTACATGCATGTGGTAGGTGCTCATCAGCCCAGCTGGTGCCAAGTGTTTGCCCCAAAAGGATAGGCTTTGTGCCGCTCCGCGTACCATGCATGGTGGTGGGTACTGGCGCCGGCACCTGTACCGGTGTGTGCACATCTGCAGCCCAGAGCTGCGGCAAAATAGGGTGGTGGGCCGGCCTTGACCAAAAGCCATACACACAGCTGCGAACTGAGAGTCTCAGCTGTGGGATTGTGTGGCTGCTGCTGCTCGAGCTGATGTGAGTCCTCGGCCTTGGCCTTGACCAAACGCCATACACACAGCTGCGAAACGCGAGTCTCAGCTGTGGTCCTGCAACTAAGATTGTGCGGTTGCTGTGGCTCGAGCTGATGTGAGTCCTCGCGCTGCCACCTGGAGGGAGCCCGCGTTTCTCGCAGATCGATGGCAACCCGAATACCTCCGGCGGCCAGCCATACAAAAGACCACAGTGGATATGGCCCTTTGTCATGTGTGCCCTGCACTCGCAAGGTTGCAGACGCTAAGAGTGTCGCCAAAACTGTCGAAGGCCCAGGCACCGCAGCCATGCCACAAGGTACACACGTAGCACTTGGACAAAAGCCCCATCCGCTCATGCCGACGCAACGTCGACTGATCTTGCAGCTATACAAATGACAAGACAGTGACCCGATGGCGCAGGATGCAGTCGAACTATTGTGGACACGCGTTGGTGAAGCATGCAAGTTTGCAAGCTCGAACACGTACAACGTTTTACATAATCTTGCGCACAGCCACTCAAAATGGTCTTTTTCCTCGTGATACTGCAATCGTTACGTTGCCGAGCCGATACGCGCGCACAAGCAGTGAAATCGCTATGAGCGCTTCACCTCAGTGCCGGTGCGGCGCTGCGTGCGCCTTGTGCACGACAGACTCATTCGTTTGCGTTTGCTACGGCGCTTTTTTCGGCATGTCTAGATCAGCTCGCGATGCGCTGCGTGACCGGCCAGGTCGGCCCAGTGCTGGATCCATTGCCAGTGCGGCGAACGTTTCCTGTCGCACGCCTCTGTTTGCGATCAGACTCTACTTCCGAAGTGCGTGCTGCTATAGACTGGAAGGGCACTTCGCAGCGTGTCGACGCTATGTTCGTGTTGTTGCCATACCATACGCGCGCAACGCGCGCCCGCGCCTCCACGAGGCATGCCTGCTGACAATGTCATGACAGGGCCGCGGACTCTCTGTTGAGCCATGCGAGAGTCCCTTCCCTGAAAGACCAAGCTAAAATCATCAGCGTACAGTATGTGTGTGCCATGCCTTGTGACTTCTCAGCCGTGACGTGCGCAGCGGTGCTTGCTCGTGCTCACCAACGCCCTTACACACGCTTCAAAAGCATGCACTTCGCGCCGGTGCGCGATTGCCGATGGCTACGTTGAGTACCAGTAGTACGCTGCTGTAGGTCTCACGAGTTCGGGCGAAGTGTTCGGAGTCTGTGCTTTCTACGGACTGTGTGCACACGTGAGGGGGCGCAGCTTGGGACCACCCCCGTCGCCACGGGAAAACTACGTTTGTATTTCCACGGGTCCCACCTTGTTCCCTCCGTCGAGAAAGTTGCCTCGCGATGTGAGGCCACGATGTGAGTCCACGCAGCTGGCGACATGCCAGGACCACAGACAGCGTACATAAAAGTCGACGGCTACGGCTTTGGGAGTTCGTTATAATTACAACCGCCCTTGCACCACAGCAAGGGCATCACAAGAGCGACGCTCGGTTGCATGCCACCTGAGCTCACTTTTCCTGACGACATGTCTTACCATCTGCGAGGATATCAGAGTAGCACGATGTGCATGAGGACGGGTTCGCACCACGAAATGCAGGAAATGTGTACACAGATCGCAAGTGTGTGCAGAGCAACTGATTCGAACCGCAGCGTTGACCGCTCTGGAAGCGCGTTTGGCGTGGCTGTGTACCTCCACAGACGTTGACAGCGAATCTGTGTGCTCGCGAAAAGGTGCTCAATTCATTCTTCGAAGATGGCCACAAGAACGCCCCGTTCCGCGCAAGCGCCAGAGAAAACACTTCAACCCCTTGAGCGACGAGAGCTCCAGCAGACAACACGATGGACGCTCCCTTCCCGCGGAAGATGGCGGTAATCGAGCTGTTTCGTGCGTCGCACACTCGCGCGTCTAGCAGCTGCAGCTGCAGCGGAGTCATTATCCAAGCTCCTTGCATCTACTTGCAGGATTGCTGTTTTTGAAGGCCATAAGGCCTCGAACTCGTGACGACGGCCTGCAGTTGCGCAGGGACCCAGGTGGCGATGTACCTTTCGCGACCACCGTAGGCAAACCTCGGTGGTCCGCACAGTAGGGATGGCCACAAGCCTGATCAAAAGAGCCCGACTATTTCAAGCTCTCGCTGATCCGAAAATCGAAGCTGCTCAAGCAAGCTATACCTCGGATGAGCAGCAGGCGTGCATTTTGTTCTGTCAGATTACCGACGCACACGTGCGCAAAGTTTTCCTACTTGTGTATATGCACCACAGACGAGCTTGCCATGCTTAACAAGACGCAGCTGATCTGTTTGCCTGCAGTTCATGGACGTCGACAAGGCTGTCACGAGCCAGAAGCCCTTTTCAAAGCTCAGGATGATGTCGATGCTCGAGTACATGCGCTCCCTACACATTCCTGGCGATTTTGACTGGATGCAGCGTTTCCGAGATATTACCCGCTCCTCGTTGACGTTCCATCTCCCCTTGCATCGATCTTTTCTTCATGCCACGGAAGTGCGGTGTGTGAAGTCGCACGAGGCAGGTGCGTTGGCACCGCCTTCCGATTAAGCGAACGTTCATGTCCCTCAACGCAGATGTTATGTCATAACTGTGGCGCTGTGCTGTGCGTGCCGATTCCTGCAGCGACAAATCCGCACGGGCTTCAACGCATTTCGCTCATGCAAGTTCGTGTGCTGTAGATCTTGCATGCTCGATCGAGCCACATACGTATGGCACAAACGATGTGGCAGCACGCCGATGCTAGGAAAGACTTGGTACAGGCCTAAACCAGGAGCGTGCCTGTCCTACAGCGCGGCAATGCGGTGGGCGTACATGCCAAGCAAGCTGAGCTTGTGAAGGTACCCAGCGATCGGCATTACGTGCGTTATGCAGGATCACAGGTGGCCTACAAAGCCATCTGGGACCTTCTCCGACCAGACCGTCTGTTTGCTGTAGGTGCGGCGTCGCTGCACATGAAAGCGTTCTATCTCAGGCTTGTGCTGAAGCACAGCATCATCGTGCTTTCTTTGTGCAGCAGAAAATTCCTTGAATCATTCCAGCTGCCGTACGCACAGACAGTCCGGGGGTGTTGCAAGTTGCCGCACTTACGGTGGCCTGCCAGTTGTGCCTAGCACTGGTTGCGGTACAGGTGAGCAGAGCACTCTGGTGGCGGCTCGTGCACAGACCAATGCGAACAATGAGTGCATCTTGAAAGTGCTCTCATTTGGGCGAGCAGTTGCCACAGGCACTCAGTGACGTCCCTACGCACTTCGTTTTCTCAGAGCATCTGTCACAGCTCACCGCTGGCCTCGATCCCGACGAAGAGTGCGCGCCGATTGAAGGCGAGATCATGTTCGACTGGTTGCCAGATCTGTCCAACGCACAAGTTGGCATGACTCGCATGTGTAACGCATACCAGGTGCGACTGGCGATGCCAATCCGGCGTGCTTTGCTTTGATGACATGTTGCAGAAGTCTCGTGCACGCAACCGAGCAATCGAGATTGCAATCACTGCTCACGATTCACATCTCAAGCTACGGCTGACGTCAGTATGGTCTAGATTGTGGGGTTTTGCCGAGCACATGCCACACAGCTGATGGCTTCATGAGCACATGGCCACTGTAAGACTACTATAGACAGTAAGCTTCAAGGGAGCCACCACTATGCGACGGACGTGCAGGAACGCTGCAGCGAGGTGCTCGCGGGTTTACTAAATCGTCTTGGCACAAACGCACTTTCCAGAAGCTGGTGGCCAGGGGGCACACAGAGCGCACGCGGTGCAGCTGGCGCCGCAACACCCAGCCGTTTCCACGCCTGAAAGTCTCATCCGTGCGATGGCGGCGCAGAGGGAGCGGATCTGCAGGCTGGCATTGTGTCACGAGTGACTGGATTCAGTGAGTGTGCGCCACCTGCCTCATGACAAGCTTGCATCTGCGTTTTGTAACACTTGTGTCAGCACTGAATTGAAGGTCGTCATGCTTGTGCCCCAAGTGATTCTGGCGAGTGTCAAGGCTCCATGCTTGTAACACCTCGAATGTGCCTTTCAGACATGTCCACCGGCCAGAGATCATCAAAGCGCCGTGAACTGAGGCACGACACTTGTGACAAAAATCATATTGTGGAGGTGAGAGCTGCGATGAGGCCCGTAAGAACGCCGAGGAGCATTCGTTGCTTCATTGCTTCATTGCTTGCACTTGCACGTTCAGGCTTGCACGGGTGGCCGACACAGCCATGCTGCAAACGGCTACCATGCCGACATGGGCCGAGAATGTGCACACGGTGGCACGATCGTAGTCTCATGCAGGCTTTGCAGTGCAAGAAGGGGGTGGCTGGCACCACGTTCCATTCGCAATCCCTGTCCGCACGGGAGTGTGCCTCTTGGAGGGGACGGCGGAGTCTTCGGGCCAGCCTGACTCATGGCGCTGACGACTCACGCAGAGCTTGCGATACGACTACGCTTGCCGGGGGGGCAGCTGTATCGTATGAGCTGGTGCCAAAGCATCAACGGATTCACGGATGGCGGGCAGGCATGCAGCGCTCTAGATCTTTCTGTTGACAGCCTTGCCAGCTGTTTGGTATTTTACGATGCAGATCTGCAGTGCTGTTGCCGATGATTGCGGGCAGTCCACTCGTTTGCAAGCCTTGTACACCAACGTTGGTGTTGCAGTGCAAGCGCAGTTTGATGTGAAAATCACCGGGGGCAATCGCACGCTGCCCGAATGTTACTGATGTACCGTCATCCCGTGGTCAAAAAACAAACGGCGCCAGTGCCGCTGGAACTGAAACGCGTTGCAAGCCGTGGGACAACGGATGACGAGGATTGTGCAGCTCACGAGATCGTACAGCCTTGGCACAACGATGTCAGCATGGAGGTCAAGCATACTGCCTGGGAGGGCGTGGATGAATGCTGCGAGGCCGTCAGGCTCACAACATGTATCGCCGCAGCCAACAACGTCACAGCGGACAGGCCCCAGGCTGCCCAAGGGTGGCTACGGGCACTTGGAGTTTGCAACGACTCTGTGGCCACGGTACAGGCAGCCATGGGGGCAGAAGGGGACGCAATTCCCGTGTTGCTTCGACCCGACGTCAAGATACCGCTCGAAATTGCGCATCAGGTGCGCAGTGAGGCCTGTGCAGAGATGCCCTTTCCAAGCGTGAGGTTCACTCTTTCACAATCTAATGATCATTTTGTTCATCGCACTCCAGGCCACATGGCATGCTCCGTTTAGATGGCCCCTACAAGAGCAGTTTGCGCGCATCCATCCTCAAAATTCCCCCCCCCCCCTTCCCCCCCCGCCTCCATGCAGGAATTTGCGGACGAGGCAGAGCAACGTGGTGATAAAGATCTTGCAAGCGCCGCACGCGCAGTATGTGCCGGCCTTAGCAATGTCCCGTGTGATGTGATGCAGACCCGCGCATCCCTGCCCGATGCCGTGAGGGGTCTGCAAGCAAGCCTGCCTGAAACGAACGTGTACGTGGTCCTGCAGCGAGCAAGCGGGACCTGGAACGCCTCACAAAGCAGCTGGAGGCTGACGCGCAGGAGTCGAGGCGGTGTGAGCACATGATGCTGTGCGCGTAGATCTGGTCGAAGAGCGTCGCCATAGGGCTTATGGAGAAAGAAACGAATCAGAGATTTGCGTTGGAAGGCAGAAAAGGCACGTGCAGGCAATGAGCAGTCACTTGTTTGACGTCGGGCAGCCAAAGGGCGAAATCTTTTCAAAAGCCGGTCCACGCTGTGGGGGGTTCCTTTCTTTCTTTACATACATTTAAAATACTGACACAGTAAGCGCGCTGTTTTGCCGGCCATAGCCTCGAGGATAGCTCTCGCAGCTTTGGCTTGCTTTTCGAAGCGTGTTGCAGCCGTCCGTTGCTTAAGCAACAAGCTTGACCCAGCTGACGCGCTTCACAGACGTGAACTGAATTGTGTTGACACCAAGGCACATACACCAGTCTTGCGATGGCCTCGGGCTGCTCCCCTGCAGCGAAAAAATCAACTGCATATGTTGCTGTCGGCCCGCAGAGCACCGCTCCGCAGGTGACGGTGCCTCCCTTAGAGCCTCTGCCAGGTCAGTGCGCAGCCGACCTCCCTGCGTCGCTAGCTCCTTCTGCAGGCATGCCATGTGTCAACAAATCCCATGGGTGTCGATGCACATTCCATGTACGTTTGGTAGTCGCAGGCAATTGCTGGCAACATATTGATAGGGAGACGCCCGTGGCACGTCCTCTATTCGTGTGAACCATTCGTCATTGGATGATCGCTCACTGAGCGAGTACCATGAAGCAATTGGTCCCCTGAATTCTGATGTGCATGAGAGCACAGCATCGTTCGTTTGAAAGCTCGTGAGCCCACGTCAGCAGCGCTGAAAACTGCCGACACCAGGACTGCACACCTTTTCGGCCTGAAGAGCCTCCAGCTCGCCCGTGTGCGCACGCTCCGCGCTCGAGACGTCGCATAGCAGATCGCGTCGCGTACGTGCTGCACTTGCAAGCTGAGCTCGCTGCCGCCGCACAACTCCTCGCTGGTGTCGAAGATCCGCCTTGTAGTGCACCATGCCCTCCCGCAACTGGAACGCGCGCACTGCCAGCCGCTTGCGCGCCGCCGCGTCGGCCTGCACTTGCAGAGTGGGATGCCAACAAGCACATCGCGTTTGAAGCGGCGCAGTCTGTCTCGTGTGCGTACCACACACGCACAATGGAGCGTTCGAAAGGCCTGTCCATGCTGGCCTCGAGCACCACAGTGGGGTCTCCGTGCCACAAAACGCCCAGACAGAGCAAGCGCACGGATGTTACGGTCGTGACGGCGTCGTGCAGATCGCAGCAAGGGGTCGCAGCCCGCTCCGCCGCCATCTCAACGTTTGCAATCACCGCCTTTCACTAAAACTAGCTCGGCCTCGACTGCCCGCCTTTTCGCGTCCGCTGCTCCCACGGACGCCGCAGCGGCGGCGCTGGCGGCGTGTGCACGATCCGCGAGCTCGAAGCCTCTTGACGTACCTGTTCGTGGATGGAGCGCTCGTGGTGAAGCTCCAACGCAAGAACGTTCTGCACAGCCACGCTGGCGGCCGATTGGACGTTGAAGCTCAATCCCCATACACAGAGAGCACACAAACGCAGAAGGGACTTGATAAACTAATTCAGGCGCCGAGGTGGGGTCTATGGAGGGGCACAACCCCCCATTCAGCTGTGCAGTGAGTTCTGGGCCTCTACATGCTGCACCGACCACTCTACCGCATCCGCTCAGTCCACGCAAAGTGTTAACCAACATTGCGACGGTGAGCGTTCTGACGGCACGTCCGGGTGGGATCGATGCGCTGTAACATGAGGGCAACACCACGGTGGGAGGCGTGCCTGCTCGTCGTTGAGATCAAGAATCAGCCGCGATACGCTGTCTCTATTGCCACCACCATGTCCACCATCCACTTCTGCCGCACCGCTTCTCGCCTGCATCGCAACGCCAAACGAGTCCGGGCAAATGATCTACTAACAGCCGCTGATGCAACCGTCATGCAGACACTCCCCCACCACCGTGTCAGCACACAGATTCTGCAAGCACCCGAATGGCAAATCGCAGTCACAGTTGCTTTGCATACATGCGCGATGTGCAAACTTTTCAAGATCACTAGCGTGGATGCACTCGGTTCAAGAGTACACCTTGCATGTGCCGGCATGCTTGCAGATCCAGCCATACGCGCGCGACTTGGCCTGCGCCCGCTCGGACAGGCGCTCCGCCGCCGTCCGCGGCCGGCCGTAAGCCCATGGGCGCCGGGCGGCACCCCACATCGTGCCCCTGTTCGGAGGGTGCAATTCCGTTCTTAGCAAACTGTGGCCCAGCACCTTCTGCACAGAGCGCGCCAGCAGAAGCCACCTTCACAGATTGATTTGATTGCGACTTACGTCGCCCGGGGCGAGCACCGCGCATGTCTCTCGAGGGCGCGCCGCGAAGTTCGGCCGAGCCGGGCCAGGCGTCTGGCGCCGAATTGTCGGGGGCGTCACGATGCGCTTCCTCTGACATGGCTGCAAGAAGAAACACCTTCCAACTGGAGTCGGCTGCTGTGCCTCGCGGCGAAAGACAGAGGCTGGCGCACGTGCGAGCAAAGTGGACGAAGCCTCGCGACTGGGTGCCCACCGAAACCAATCAAGCTCTGGCGCCCACGCACCGAACACATGCACAACAACGAGCAATGGAGCCAAAAGATTCATGTTGTGCCGTCAAAATCGACGTGCGGGGCCCTTGAGGCGCACGGCGCTCAAGCACGGCCGGTTGTGCAAAACCCTTTTTCACCCCTGGATGCCCCTGGCCACACAAAGAGCCGAGCTCTCTCACGTTCACAAAGATGGACGCAGCATCACACCGAGCTTCCTAGACGTGGCTTTCGCTCATATGTCGCTTTGGGGGGTTCATTTGCACCATCTCCGCGACCCATACGCACATCACCAATGCAGGTGTTGACGCACTTCCAGCGCTTGGTTCGAAGAGTAGAGGCTCCTAAAAGCGAATCGGGCGGCGAGGATACAACACTCTGCAGGAGACGGTTGCGATGATATATAAATTTGACCGCATGCTGGGCATCAGCAATGGCTGTACCAGACGCGCGGGAACAGAAAGCCTGCAGCATGCGAGCCAGCGTGACTCTCTACATGGAGAAACGTGGGCCTTGCGTTCGGCTGCAGCACAACGAGGATGCATGCGCAGCGCATGTCCTACGCTCGCACTAACATCCCTCTCAGCAGTACCCTCTGTGCGATGCTCTACAGCAGGGGCCATTGTTGTCGACCAATAGGTGAAATGCATTGTGACAAGCTCATTCGTTTGAGCGGCGGGGGTGACCCAGCTCTGCAGATGTCACGGGCAGGGGCCCTTGTACAGGCGCGACCGCCGCATGGCATCTTGAAACCAAGCGTTTTGCGCACGACAGAAACGTCGGACAGAATCGCAGCGTCGCACCCTGCGCGTCAACTGCAGCCCCAAACCCTCGGGGAGCACTCCGAGCACGGCACACTTGCCGCTTTTCGACTCGAGAAAAACGTGAATGGGCTGTCTCATTGCCTGCAAACCTCACGCTGAAGTCCGGTCTGGCATGGCAGCCAGAGCACCCATGGAGCGGTCGGAATGCCTGCACAATCACCGCAATGCTCGCAGTTCGGAGTTAAGCATTCCAACCATGGGTATGCCTCTAGGCTATTTAAAGTGTCAGTACCGCGGCTGGCTGGTCATTTCCCAAAAAACTCCCGCATAGGAGCGGCCTCATGCCCACACTAACTAAACGACTGAATTAACGTAATGCGCGCACACTCCTTTGGATAGTAAACTCTTGGGCGAGCTTGCAAAGCCAAGGGGCAACATCTGGTGAGGCAGATCCCACCGCCCAAGTGCCGCAGCCTGCTGCCTCGGTACCAACACGCGCGACGTGGACAGGCTGACGTAGCTGGCGTGTTAGCCAAAATCTTCGCAAGTAACCCAGAAGAGGAGAAAAAACCCTGCCGGCATACACAAACCCCCCGCCGCACTCTGAGGGCAGTCAGAGTGATCGCAGCGCGCCCTGTGCATGCATAGCCTGTCAGTGCCTCGAATGCTGTGACGCGTGCCGCTACGCGTCCAGCTCGAGCTTGGCTCCTTTCCCGGGTTTACGGTTGCATGGGAGATGACCAGCATCTTCGAGGCGCATGGCACGCCGCATTCCGGCGGACTGCGGCTTTATAGGAGACGATTCGACGCCTGCAATAAAAGGAACAAAGGTCACGACAAGTCAGGCCATGGGCGAGGAGGCAGCGGTGTACGTCGTGAGCACATGCGAAACGAACGGGCTGCAGCAATGTCTCGAAGTCTTGAAGTCTCAAAGCAATCACTAGCAACGCCATCCGAAGCTTTATACGGCCACTGTGCATATAGGCAGTACGTGCATGCACGCATGATCCCGAAGGATCGCGCTTGCACGCTGCTATTTGCAGCAGGGCCATCGGGGGGTAGAGCGCACCATGCACCTTGCATGCCTCCACAAAACCGTTTCCCTCAGCTTCCGAAGTTTCTGAGCACTCGCTGGCGAGCGCACCCAATCGGAGAAGCGCTTGAGAATCGCCGGAAAACGAGCATGCTGAAATCTTCAGGGGGGGCGCGTGCCGCCCCGCAGCGCCCCACCGCAACTGCCCTGCACGCGGCTCGCACGTTTCAACCAATAGCTGTGCGCTGCAGTCAGTCCGACCGATTCGCGGGGCTACTGCTTGCTAGCTGGTGAGGGATTGCCAAGATTGAGCAAGCGACCCCACGCAATCCCACAACTCAGATTCTGCGACAAAGCAAAAGCTGAGCAGCGCAATTGCGTGTGTGTTCTACAGCCGCACCCGAGCTCGAAAACGAATGCGAGGCGCGCCACCAGAACGTCCGGCCGGGCCAGCGAGACGAACGGTAGCGCGTCACTGCCTCTGAGCCTGTTTTCCTGCAAAGCGGCTGCTGTTCGGTACACTTTTTGCGCAGAAACCCTCGCAAGCGCCGGGCGTTCCGCCACCAGCGGCTCGCGCCGCTGAGATTTCGCGCCATGCGCGGGGTCAACGAACGCTCTCAAACAGCGCAGCACGCGCGAGTTCGGTTCGGAAGAGCAGCTGCGGCGTGCTGGCGACGGTGTGCACAGCCTCCTCTGCAGATGTGCTGGACTGTTCTTCGGGCGCGCTAGAAGTCGGTGATGGCGTCCACGCGTGACGTCAGCAGCTCTGGTGCCCACGGAGGACCTGTGGGCGGCGTGCCACGAGTGCTGCGGTCTGGTCTGGAAAGAAGGGAAAGAGCTCAGGGAAGGTCCTTGCAAGGGCATCGGGTGTGAAGGCCAGCAGTTTCAGGCCCTCCTGCGCAGAGCAGCGATATAGCGGTTTTTGCAGCTGCCCGACACGCCTGTGTCCAGAGCATCGAACTCCTGTGTGTTACAGCCTGCTAAATTTAGTTTCAGACCATGGCAGAGGTGTCAACGTGATGGCCCCAAGCGTTTCAACGACCAAAGGATCCCACCGATGCCCCACACTGACTTCAGAGCTTTTTCTACGAGCTCTAATGCAAAAGGGTTTGGGGCGACCAGGGTAGCTCACGTCCTGCAGGGCTACTCCTGCAGCGTAGGCACGGCACCTGCCTGGCGTCAACGGAAATACGTTCACATCGCGCGAACGGTTTTTTGAGCATTTCCAAGAGTGTGCACCACAGAGGCAGTCGGTCGAGGTAGCCGTGTGGCCGTTTTCCCGCGTCAGCTGGCATCCATCTGCACTCGTCAACCATTCGAGAACACCCTGCACAGCGACGTCTACACTTTTGACGAGCTTGTCTGCCTACAAAAGCGCCTTTGATAGAGCAGGCAGGGGGGGGGGGGGGTGACATGTAGGCACCCTCTGAGAGCCCTATGGACGTGGAAATACAAAACCCCTGAAACAAGTCCAACGGGCGACAGAAGAGCACTCTCATGCGAGTCAAACTAATAAGCTGCCCTTTGGACTGCTTCCGGATCTTGGAGGCCGCCGTCCGGCCGGCGCCCACTAAAGGTCGTGTGCAATTGCTTTGAGGGGCACCCCGCATCTGGCAGCGGCCTTGATCGCAGACACCGAAACGCTCCGATGGGAAAACTTGCATTTTCAAAAGGGCCACCTGTGCTGCAAAACCCTGTTGCCAACATGCGACGCTTTGAATCACATTGTGAAGCCAGAAGAGATGCAGTCTTTGCTGAAGTACAAATTTGGGCTCTCGCCTGTTCATGTTACAGCGCCTTCAATCGTTTGCGAGAAGCAAGCAAGAACGTGCGGAGGCTGCCAGTTCGCTGACTCCGACGTGCAAGACTCCCACTGCAAGGTCCACTGGCAGCCACGGTACTGCCACGCCTCACGGATAAACCGCACGGACGAGCAACCCGGGCTTCGGTCGCCTTGGACGCGGGAGATCTGACCAGCATGTCTGTGCGCGCTCTAGACCGCAAGAGCAAAGAGGTGGAACTTGTAGTAGTATATGCGCTCGTGTCTCGAATCGGGCGCTGAAAAGCGTTGTGCTGGGAGACTGCGCGACCTGGGTCCCGGGGGCCGCGTCCTCTAAGACACCGCGCGGCCCCAGTACAGCACCCGAACGCTCAGAATAGCTACAACACGTCTCTTGTACCTTGAATCACAGCCGAATCGCTTCTGCCGGGGCACCCGTGGCACTCGTCGTGAGCGAGGCCGGGAGCGAGAGAAAACTCCGGCACGCCACACAAAGTTCTTGCAATTAAAAGGCCTCAAAGGGTTTGCTTGTTGCGTCCGAATTTGGGGTCTCGTCCCGCAATGGCAGGGCGCTTTGGTATGCTTGTCCCTTTCGGAGTTGCTCTCTAGCGACGCTAGCTGCCGCAGTGAAGGTGTGAGCACGAGCTGCAAGGGGTGTCATTTTGTCCGAGCTCCGCGGGCCCGTGCTCGGGGGCCGGTGTCCGGCGACCTTTTGGAGTGCGGCAAGCTTGCACAGGCGGTCGCGCGGGTCGCCACCTGCGCGCAGGCTTCTTTTCTTTCATCGTTTTTCCCCCATTTCTTATCATGGTCGCAGATGATCGGGGACAATCCCCCTCATGAACGGGCGCCGCAGCGCGATGCTTGCTAGCCATCGACTCAACTTCACTCCCATCCCTATAATGTCTCGTACACTTTTTTCGGCGACTACGTTCGTATGAATCGTTCCAAAAAGGGGCCCCCTCAGTTTGTGTCGTCCGTGCAGATTGTGTGCTGCTGATGGCGCAGCTTACAACACCGATTGTGCTTCAAAATTCATGTGGGGTGCACGCGAGGCCAAGGAACGAAAAGAACATCCCAGGCGCACAGGCCCCAGTGCGCCTCGCTCCCCGTTGCCCGCCTCTACTTGCAGCCGTCTGCTGATGGGGGGGCCGAAACCCCTTCCTCTTTTGCACCTCTCCGGGTGCATGCGGCCATGGTACCGTGACACGCGCGCTACGTGCCTAAAAGGGCTTGCATTGGTTAAAATTATGCAGGAAACCAAGGGTGGAGCTCGCAGCAGCGGCGCAGTGACGGGCTCTGCTGCGTCGGAATGCATGGCACTGTACTCCCTTTTTTTGCGGCGCGTCCCGGGAAAAATGCCTCTGCGCGAGACAACCCCGAGGGGCCGCACTGGGGGCCCTCGGGCCCCGTGTCGCCTCCGGCACACGGCCCCCGGAGGTCCTACAACCGAGAGCACATTGGGGCAATCGCGTCCCGGACTTCCGGAGGGAAGAGAAAAAGGGCACGGGCCGCACCGCACGCCAGCACTGCCCCCGGGGTGAGTGGTAGGGCGTCTGCAGTGTGTGCAAAGGAGCAAGCGCCTTTTTTGTGAAAGGTCGAACGGGGGTGTGAAACCCCGGAGGAACTGGAAAAGCGCACTCCCAACCGCCGGATGCCGCCACCACTGAAAGGCATGGGAATGCGCGTTTTGGGGATGGGGGCCCTCGCTTCACGCCCCTAGATCCTCTAGACAAACCTGATGCGACCCCCCTGCTCAAGTAACATCGGCTCATTAAATTCCCGGGGGGTCGCCCCCCGACCGTGCAAGGACCAAGCCCGTTCACGGTTCCCCCACCGGGGGGGGGGGAAAGCAGCGCCCGTGCGCACGGGAGGTTCTGGCTCTGTTTGCCGAGCACGGGTGCCCAAGAAAACCCGCACACGTCCGTGGGCAGTCAGTAGGATTCCCTGGGGTTTTAGCCCTGGCAAAGAAACCCGGGAGCACTGCCTTGCGGCCACGTCTTTCATGAGCCTGCTTCAGAGCCACTGACCGCGCAGGTGGTTTGGGGGGTTGTGACGTGGGTTGGGGAGCGGGGACGTGCGCTTTTGAAACGCGTGTTTAGGGCCGAGTCGCCCAGCCCAACAGCAGCGTCCCCCCCTTGCCGGCAACAGAATTGCCAATGGGTTGGTGTCCCCCGCAACAGGCGGCCCTTCCGGTTTTGCGAGGGCAGGTGCTGCAGAATCGTTTGGGGAAGGTTTTCGCTCTTCGTAGCTGGTCAGCTTTTCTGCATTTCTCCCTGGGGGGGCCCCCGCAGCCAAAACTTCCGATATGTTGCGGTGGGTGTGCGTGCAGTGCTGGTGTGTTGCAGCTCGAGCATGTGCCATAAAAAGCAAAAGGGCCGCCCACGTGCTGACAAGATGCCCCGTGCTGCGCTTACGGTGGGCCCCCGTAGCATCCCAGAGCGGCGATGCGATCTGCTCGCTTGCGGTGAAGGGGCCAATGCGCGCTGCGTTGTGCGGAAGCGGGACAAAGCTGTGCCGTCATCAGTGGTCAAACGATGGTGTCCACATAGCAATTTGGGGGTGGTCGGCGTTATGCGGGAAATTGCCCCCCATATGCTTTAGAGCCCCTTTAACCGCGCAGCAAAAGTTTCGGCACATGAATACCATGAACACCTTGCAACTTTGAGCGCAGCTGCATGCGCTCGGCAGCAGCATGAGCGCCGATGACAGCACCGCAGGGGGTCAAGTACGCCGTATGCTGAGTCTGGCAGTGTTGGGGTCCGAAGGGTGCTGCGACCCATGCGCAAGTCGGGTGAGACACCGTGCTCCCAGGGCGGTGTCGGTAGAACTTGCAGCCCGCCAAGAATCTTTGAGAATGCTGATGCGAAATTTGACTGATCAGTCATTGTTGTATGAACTGTGAGGGTTTGCAGGTAGGCGCAGCTGTAAGCGAAACGTACACGTTAGCAATCGGGCCACTCAAGACTGGCACTGGGGCCAGCTCCCGACATTCTAGCTGCCAAAAACCAGAACGTGCGTGAGAACGCGGCAGCAAGCCAAGAGCAGCCTCAAGATGATGACTGCGACAGCGAGGTTAAGCTGGCTCGCTGCACGAAGATGGGGAGCGGGGGCAATGATCCCGAGACGTGCCTGACATTGAGGTAGTACCCGCCCAAAGATGCAAGGTGATGCTGAGGCAGACGATGACGCGCTAAACGTGATCCTCGGGATTCACTTTCGACCTATCCCACTGGCCGAGTTCTTTCGCGGACGCCAAGCAACGTACCGCAGTGACAAGGCTGTCGTGGGGGCTGTTTCGGTGGGGTATTTCCCTACCTTGCCGATTTGAGCAACAGCTCGGTTCAGCAAGGGAACTGCGTTTTCATCATTTGTCCGTGCCGCTGATGTGCCCCCACCACCTACTCGCCAGCGTGGCCCTTCGTCACCATACACGTATTCAAATGCGGGCGCGGCCAAGACGCTTCTCCGCATTTGTGCAATCCCTAGCTGCCGATTTCTAGTGTTCGTCGCCTTCGGCTGCAGATTGTCCAACACTGTTTTTGGGTTTGCTGGTCGATCATGCGTGGCCATGTCGCGGCAAGTTGCGCGCTCGCGGTTGCCTTGCCTAGCGCAACCCCACGCCACAAAGCGCGCACCTGTCACGGCAGCTCGGTCTGCCGAGACCGGCAGCAGATAGAATGAGGCGAATCAAAGTGAATTCAAGCGTATCCCCCAGCGGAGCTTGTCCAGGGCATGCAGCGCGCCCACTCTGGTGACAGTAGGTTTAGGGTCCGCAGTCCAGTTTTTAATGCTAAACACCACTTTCTAGCGCAAGAGCTCGAGTACGGATGTACATAGGTGCCATTTTCCGTATATTGCACGCCTGACTCGCGAACGGTGCCACGTAAGACGAGGTACAGGCTGCAAAGCATCGCTGCTGGCCCTGGCGCACAGCAGCGGCCCGGTGATAGCAACCTGCATGTAAAAGGAGCTCAGGTGGGATGCTAGAAGAGCCCTTCTTGTTGCATTTAGTCTGAGGAGCCAAGGCGTCCAGGACTGGCGCTCCATCCGCATGCAAACAGAGCGCTTGCACGACTGCACCACGCTCTTGTACCTTGCGGCCGAGAACGGGAAGTGAGAGCGGCCGAGCTTAGGGCCCGTCCTTGGATCAAATCCTCTTGACTCAGAGTCGGCATGTTGCAGGTTTCGAACTCTGGCTCCTGGCAGCCATGCCAAAGAGGACGGACAGCCCAAAACCGCGACCTTCTAGTCGTGCAGAGACGAGGGAGGAACGCCGAAACTCGCTAGCAGCAAACAGCACAGAAGATGCGGATTGCCCCAGCCCCCGGCGCCATCAGTGTCGCCAAAGCCACGGAGCACGAGCAAATCGTGGCGCGAGATGTTCGACACGCGCCGCCGCAGCCTGATGCGACGGAGCCAGCCCGATACAGATGGAGCCAGCACCGCGAGCAAGTAGCGCTGACGTTCTGTATGCAAATGCCGCCTTCCACACCTCGTCCTTCTTGGGAAAGTGCACGAGAGAGCCAGCAGCCCATCGAGAGCTACCCTTCAGCATGTAGCGTCGAGACTGCGGCCGAGCCGTTCGATCCGGTGCATGCGATGTGATTAACCCCGAATGGGCCCTGGAAGTGACGAACTGCCACAGACCGCCCCGGGTTTCTGAGCCAGAATCAGACAAAGATGCCACACCCGGCAGCAGGGGTTCATGTTGAGCGCCGCTACGAGCTGGGGGACCATGCTGCGGCCGATCTCAGCGACGATTCTTTGTGCGGCTCGTGGCGACAACCCGCTGCCAGCACAGGGATCCTCGTGACGGGCTCGATCAACAGCGCGCGCCCACATCTGCGACTCTCATGTTACCCGGGATGCCGAGCTTGCCTGCGGGGCTCGCAGGGGTTTCGCATCAGCGAACGGGGGACTAGACTTCACTCCGAGTCACACTGCCACTCACCCAACGTCACATCTCGCGAACACAGCGCCCCGCACGTGCAAGATGTCGCAGGGCCGGTCATCAACACTGGGAGCCCTGAACTTGCAGCAGAACCTAAATGCCCCGTTCCCGCCCAAAAGCCTAGAGCCTGTGCCAGAGAACCCTTTGCGGCCGACTATGCCCAGCAAGCACAATCAAAAGCAGCGAAGCGGATAGGTGGATCGACACAACCCCTGGCTGCGCCTCCTGCTGGCGTTGGGAGCGTCGTGGCCCGTCCCAGCGAGCAGGAAGGGTGTGCGTCCTTGTGGCATCAGCGGAGAGAGAGCACGCGAGAGTCTGTACAGGTGAGCCCTGAAACACGCGTCGCGTGTGTCGACAGCCAGATCATTGATCTGGTGGCTCTGGTGGCAGCTGCCGCTCTGCCGGTCACTCAATCTACACAGACCCGCAATGGCCGTCGCAAACCACACGTCTCCTGCAAGCCTCCGTGCAAACCTCCGCGCACCTCCGAGCGCCGTCATGGCACGACACGGTGTCCCTCGAGGCGACAGGAACAGAAGTCTGCCCAGCACACGACAGTGGAAACGAAAAGTCCGTGGCGGGGTGGGAGGGCCCCTCCGGGCACGTTCAGACAGCACACAGCATGCAAGTCACTTGCACTCGCCGTTCGCGCAGTCTTCAGAATCTGACACGAGCGCTCCGCGAGCCGCGCGGCACAACGGGCCCCCTTTCTCGGAGGACCTTGTGCACAGTGCACAGACTGCACAGCCCCGGCCCAACATGCACAGCGGGACGGGAGCGCTCACCGTGCCGGAGGCATCACGCGCCGTGCTGCAGGCTCCGGACCGTCCCGTGAGTCCCCTGGGGGATGGTGCCGCCAGCAGCACGTGTTTTTTACAAACGGCAACACCGACACTCCAACGCAAATTGTTTGCATTTTTGGCCATGGAGCTGCCGCACTACACGTGCACACAGCGACACCCGCCGACACTCCTGGTGCTGCCCGCATGCACGATGACGATGCAGCGTCGCCGTCGCCCGAAGGCTGTGTGGCGATTCCAATCCGTGGAGGGCAAAAGTAATTACACCGGGGACAAGCACAGCGGCACCGCGCTGTCCATTGCTCAGCAGTCAGCAACGACCAGCGCCGAGGGGGTTTTTTTTTGACGCCGAAGCAGCACTTGCTGCCGCACTGCCAAGGACGACCTCGCTCACTCTCGCTGAACC
>JAFLJL010003625.1:0-20409 GCA_018398815.1 Conus ventricosus
ACACACATCACACACACCACACACACACACACACACACACACACACACACACACACACACACACACACACACACAACACACGCGCACACACACAACACACACATCACACACACACACACACACACACACACAAACACCCCACACTACACACTACACACACACAACACACACACACACACACACACACCACACACACACACACACACACACACACACACACACACGCACGCACGTACGCACGCACGCACGCATGCACGCACGCACACACACACACACACACAGCGCCCGGCTTGCTTGTCAGTACGCCAATGACAGCAACCCAATGTCAACAACCCAGTGACAACAACCCAATGACAACAACCCAATGTCAACAACCCAGTGACAACAACCCAATGACAACAACCCAATGACAACAACCCAATGTCATCAACCCAGTGACAACAACCCATGACAACAACCCAGTGACAACAACCCAATGTCAACAACCCAGTGACAACAACCCAACGACAACAACCCAGTGACAACAACCCAATGTCAACAACCCAGTGACAACAACCCAATGACAACAACCCAGTGCCAGTAACCCAACGACAACAACCCAACGACAACAACCCAATGTCATCAACCCAGTGACAGTAACCCAACGACAACAACCCAACGACAACAACCCAATGTCATCAACCCAGTGACAACAAACCAATGTCATGAACCCAGTGACAACAAACCAATGTCATCAACCCAGTGACAACAACCCAGTGACAACAACCTAATGACAACAACCCAGTGACAACAACCCAATGTCAGCAACCCAATGTCAACAACCCAGTGACAACCCAATGTCAACAACCCAGCGACAACAACCCAGCGACAACAATCCAATGTAAACAATCCAATGTCAACAACCCAGTGAGAACACCCCAGTGACAACAACCCAGTGACAACAACCCAGTGACAAGAACCCAATGACAACAACCCAGTGACAACAACCCAATGTCAACAACCCAGTGACAACAACCCAATGACAACAACCCAGTGACAGCAACCCAGTGACAACAACCCAGCGACAACAACCCAATGACAACAACCTAATTACAACCCCGTGACAACAACCCAGTGTCAACAACCCAGTGACAACAACCCAGCGACAACAACCCAGTGACAACACCAGTGACAACAACCCAGCGACAACAACCCAGTGACAACCCAGTGTCAACAACCCAGTGACAACAACTCAGTGACAACCCAGTCTCAACAACCCAGTGACAACAACCCAGTGACAACAACCCAGTGACTACAACCCAGCGACAACAACCCAGCGACAACAACCCAGTGACAACCCAGTGTCAACAACCTAGTGACAACAACTCAGTGACAACTTAGTGTCAACAACCCAGTGACAACAACCCAGTGACAACCCAGTGACAACAACTCAGTGACAACCCAGTGTCAACAACCCAGCGACAACAACCCAGTGACAACAACCCCAGCGACAACAACCCAGCGACAACAACCCAGTGACAACCCAGTGTCAACAACCCAGTGACAACAACTCAGTGACAACCCAGTGTCAACAACCCAGTGACAACAACCCAGTGACAACCCAGTGTCAACAACCCAGTGACAACAACTCAGTGACAACCCAGTGTCAACAACCCAGCGACAACAACCCAGTGACAACCCAGTGTCAACAGTAGTATATCATGTGCAAATCGACCCTCATGGGGAGGGGGAAATGGAATGTCTGGAATGTATGACGTCACAGGAAGTGACATCGGCGGAAGTGGCATCACCCGGAAATGATGCGAAGTGACATCATCCCGGAAGTGGAAGTGACATCACCCGAAATGATGCGATGTGACATCATCCCGAAAGTGGAAGTGACATCATCACAGGAAATGACATCAGTGGGAAATGACGTCATGCCGGAAGATCACTTTCGTGTTGTGACCTTAAAGCGGAAACGAAACGCCCTGACCTCGTGGACTACTGTCGGAGCATGGTTCGGTAAGGGGCAGCCACGCGTCACCCAAATTAGTCGAGCGGAAGAAAACAACCGGAGCGTAAAGGCTCACACCCCGGGGACAGGTCATTCGTGCTGAGATCTCGTTTGCGCGTGTGTTTTCTCCAGAGGGATGTTCGCTGGACACACCCTTTTACTTGCGTCATAGCGGGTCCTACTGGCTCAGGGAAAACTCATTTTGTAAAACGTTTTATAAAAAATGTATCAGAAATGATGGTACCGATACCCGAAGAAATAATATGGTGTTTTGGAGAATGGCAAACATCGTATAACGAGTTGAGAGGGGTGACCTTTACGGAAGGGTTACCGGATATAGACGCGTGGAAGGGAGACCGTAACGTTTGGTGATCATTGACGATTTAATGAGCGAAACGGACGATCGCGTGACGAAGTTGTTTACCAAAGGTAGTCATCATCGTAACGCGAGCGTAATGTACATTATCCAAAATGTATTTTCGAAACAGAAGGAACAAAGAACGATCAGTTTGAACGCCCACTACATGGTCGTATTTAAAAATCCTAGAGACGCGTCGCAGATAACGCATCTGGCGGAACAAATGTTTCCTGGGAATATCAGATATATTCAAGAAGCTTTTAAAAAGCGCGACGTCCGAGGCGCACGGTTATTTGTTGATTGATTTGAAACAGAACACACCGGATCATTTACGTCTCAGAACGTGTATTTTTCCTCAAGATCAACAGATTGTTTATGTACGAAATAATTATGTCTTCGAAAGTGAAAAAAAATATTCAAATATTGAAATTGTTAAGTAAAGCAAAACCCTCCATTGCCAGAGCGCTTTTAAAAACGGCTGATAAAGATCTGGTTGACACTTTGGCCGAATGCAGTCTGAATGTACTGAGGGGTAAACGTGCCGTTGAGCAAGTGTCAAAAAAAGCGTTTGAGTAAATACAAAAAAAACGTTGAGAGTGTTAGCGAGCAAAGGTAAATGGGCAAAGGCTAAGAAAACTCTCATAAAAAAAGGGAGGCTTCTTAGGCGCCTTGCTCGGACCCGTACTGGGTGTGTTGGGTTCCATCCTGTCTCGATAAAAAAAACTGAGAGATGGCAAAAAAAATGATGTTAGTAGACCCACGTGTGATGGAAATGTTACAAACTAACCGTGACTCCCCCCAAACAAGATACGTTATCAAGCACGATTTCGGGTTGGATCGTGATATGACAGAAATATTAGAAAAGGAAAATGTGGCGATGTGGGAGAAAGCTACGATGTACAATCAAGTTCTTCGTCGCTATTTGACTATGACTGATCAATTTCGTGATCGACCGATCGGAAAAGTAGAAATACGACCATCACCAACCCTCCAATCAGAAGAAAAGATAGGGAACCAAAGTAGGGAAAAACAAAACGGTGGAGCGAGAAATGGAGAGCGTACCGAAAACGATGAAGAAAAAGGCTCAACTTTTGTTATCTCACATCAAAGACGATCCGGATTTGAACTGGAACGAACGAGGAGAACTCCTTTATCAAGGACAAACGATCGCCAATTCGAATATATGGGATTTAGTGAACGATATATTGCGTTATCGTAAAACAGCCCCTGACCCACGTGGCTGGAGGTTTTTTGCACGAGCGTTAAAAAAGAGTAACATACCCCAGGATCTGATAGGACACGAAGGAAGACGACGGTGGATGGAAGAAAAAGAAGACAGAGCCCCCACACTAGCAGAAGCCCCTATAACCGAAAAAGGGAAAAAAAAGAAAGAGAAAAGATTCTAAAAAGGCAGAAAAAAAATTGGAATGTGTATTAAATGGGAAAACCAAACACTCAAGTTGAACTTCCGCGAGTCTATTACAACATAAGACAACCGGGAAGTTACGGGGGAGTAATCGCTTTAAAGAAAAGTACCGGTCAAAAAAGGGGAGACGATAAAAAAGTGGCTCAGTTTTCAAGATACTTATACTTTACATAAACCCGTCAGAAGAAAGTTTCCACGTCGCCGTATCGTCGTGGGGAATAGATCATCAATGGCAAGCTGATTTAATCGATGTAAGAAATCTAAAAAAGGAGAACGATGGCGTAAACTACTTACTCACTTGTATCGATGTGCTGAGTAAATACGCTTGGGTGATTCCTTTGGAAAATAAGACGGGCGCAGTCTTGGTGCGAGCTGTTGAAGACATGTTATCCACCGAAGAAAACCTCTGAAACTACAAACGGATAAAGGATCAGAATTTAGAAATAAAATTTTTCAACAGTTTTTCTAAAACAGCGTGGGATTGAATTCTTCGTCACTGAAAATGAAGACATTAAAGCTTCGATCGTAAGAGAGATTCAATCGCACTTTGAAAGAGAAACTAGGAGATATTTACTAAAAAAAAATAGCAGGCGTTACGTAAAATATTACAACCCCTTGTACGGACGTATAACAAAACGTACCACCGCAGATCAAAAAGGCTCCGGCGAACGTGACAGTAAAGAACCAAGAAGAAGTGTGGCAGGCGTTGTACGGATCTCCGGTGGAAAAATCTTACCGACCTCGATTCAAAAAAGGAGAGAACGTATTAGCAAAGCGAGACGCGCCTTTAAAAAAGGTTATCTCCCATCTTGGACGGAAGAACTATTCACTGTGAATAAAATATTGAAAACTACTCCACCAACCTACGTCATTAAAGACGCGTCGACGATTCGAATGAGGCATTAAAGGGATCCTTTTACGCCCAGGAATTGCAAAAAGTCGGCGAAAAGGAGATGTACCCATATAGAACAAATATTGAAACAGCGAAAAAAATAGAAAAGGAAAGAAAGAGTATTTAGTGAGGTGTTTGGCTACCCTTCGTCATTCGATTCTTGGATTCCGGAGAAAGAGGTTAGATTGTATCCCGAGTGAAAACAAAACAACATCAACAACAAAAATGAATATTTCCTATGAAGACGAAGCCCGAGATGAAATGGAAGCCACGCGGGTTAAGAAATCACGTTATTCCCGCGGGTGACACTGGCGAGAAAAGGAAATCTGTGTTGTGGAGGTTTTTGGGTCACCGTCTGCCCAGAAGCGAAATCGTTTTTTTCTGTCAGATAATAGTTATATATACGGTGATCGCGGTGTCTCTGTATAATCTGGCCACCAAAAACGGATTCGTGACTTGTGGGTGGCTTTACTGAGCAGCTGTTTGGGGTACTTATTACCTAACCCCCGAATCCAAACTGCAGACGAGAAAAAATGAGTGCGGAGATCGGTATCGACTCTTCCGAGTAACAGCTCTTTAGACCAATATCCCAATAACAACGCCAGTCATTTTTACACCAAGTTACCGCAAGATTTTGAGTTGAATGATGACTAACGAAGGGGGGTTATCGGAAATCCAATACACAAATTCTTACTTTAACGTGGAAGAAGGAACTTGCCGTGCCGAATTCAGAAGTGTAGAGGGAGGATCATTACGCAAGATTGTTCTGCCAGGGGGTCTTACGATTCACCGGTATTTTTTATTCATACTTTGAACACGTTGGTAAAGAATGCCGTTTGGGACAACAAACAGCAGAAAGCGGTAAAATTAATTTTTTACTTCAACAAAGCAAACAAGAGAGCGAGCGTCACTCTGTACTCTCGGAATTCTGAACTGAAACTAAGTCCGGGTTTACAAAGATTACTCGGTTTAGCCGAAGATACGCTGTCAGGACCCGGTCAATTTTCAGCGCAAAAAATGTTAGATCTGGATGAGCATTTTTCCACCCTGTACGTATATTGCGATCTGGTACGACGAGACCGGTTGGTGATTTTTAATGGTACCACTGCTTCGCCTCGTACCATTCGGAAAAAACTAACCGCATTGTGCATTACATCTTTGATAAACCGCAATACATACCTCTCAACAGATATCGTTTTTAATACTATAGAGATTCTTTGACAACGGATACCGGAAAACCCGTTTCATTTATTGACGGGAAAACCGTGGTGACCATTCATGTCAGACGCAGACGATCGTTTTAAAAAAAGAAACGGACGATACTATCGTAGTAACATTGATCATCGAACCGTGTCATGACGATGATAACATTGATCATCGAACCGTGTCATGACGATGATCGCTACGAGCAATTGACTCATTCATAGACTGACTGACCCAGTTATCGAAGACAGGGAGATGACCACGTGATATAGTCCGTTTCACAGATCGTTTTTTTTTTATATAGTCCTTTTCGCAGAAATGAACTCGGACGTCGGCTATTTGACTCTTTTAAGTAACGGTTCTTTAGACCAGTATCCGAGCAACAACGCCGGTCATTTTTAACCAAATTACCACGGGTTATCGAGCTTGCGGATAACTATGAAGTGGGATTATCAGAAATTCAACTGAGTACTAGTTATTTAAACGTACAGACAAACGATGAATGCTGGCTGACTTTTGGATCATTGAAAGGAGGGTATTATTACACAATAAGAATTGAGGCTGGATTATACGAATCCCCCAAACATTTTGTAAATTGGTGAATAATGAAATTGGACCACTACTAAGAAATACGAAAATGTACCAAATATACAAGTGTCTTATGGTAGAAGTAGTAGGAAAGTGACAATCGCCACATTTGATGGAAAGATTTTTGTGCGATTGAGCGAAAAGATGCGGGAACTGTTCGGGTATGATGAAACTTATCTTTACAGAAGTACATCATACCAAGCACCTCGTATGATGGATTTATGCCGTGGCTTTGAAAATATTCACGTGCACTGCGATCTTATAAAGCCAGACAGGTTGGGGATATGATGGTACCGTCGTTACGCGGTATCTTTACCAACGACGCAGGAAAGTACCGTTATTAAAAAATTGTTTAAAAGACCTCACTACATCCCTTTGGGCTCGTGCAAATTTGACACGGTGGAAATTCTTTTAACCACGGACAAAGGGGGAACCCGTTTCATTCGTCGGAGGGAAAACACTCTTGACGTTACATTTTAGGAGTGGGTCTTAGAACCAGCAATCATGATTCATCGCCCGCCCGTACAGAGGAGACCCGTCTCTTTATCATCATTATTACCAGACTCAAGTCGGTAGAGGCCTCCCCGTGTTTGTAGGAGGGGGGTACGGGTCGATGAGGGGACGGGGGTTGGGGAGCGTTCTGGTGGGTTATTTTGCGTGGCTGTTCCTCTTTTGAAATCGGGAGGGAAAGCGTTATTGAGAGAAGGGCAAAGACGGGGGTGAATATTGTACAAGATGTGCTATCGGCGAAAACATCAAATCGCTGCGGCTAAGAGAACCAAACAAGCCGTCAACGTATCCTACAGCGGGCAATAGGAAGCGCGCTAGGGCCCCCGACTGCCAAAAAGAGGAGAGGGTCTATAAAAGTAAACCCCCGCAAAAAGGAGACGTTCAAAAGCAAAGAGGGTAGCGAGAGGACAGGGTGATATATTTGATTAAAATGTCGTTAATTCACCCTTATTCGAGCGAGAGCGTTAATACGGGTCTAGATTTATTTACTCTACCACCGACTCAAACAGGGGTGGAAGAAGGGCAATTTGTGGAATTTCATCCTCTCGCCTCCTTGGCTCCCTCAGCTCCCATCGAGTTCGCCGTTAGCGGAGGCGGTACGGAATATTTGGACCTGTCAAACACCCTCCTTCACATCCGGGCCAAAGTGACCAACGCCGATGGTAGTAATTTGACGGATAATACCGATGTAGCCCCTGTCAACAACTGGCTACACAGTTTGTTTTCTCAAGTGGACGTTAGTCTCAACGACACACTAATCAGCCCCAGCGAGAAAAACCTATCCGTATCGGGCTTATATCGAATCTACGCTCAGCTACGGAGATGCGGCCAAGAAGATCAGCTCACAGCTTCTGGGTACTACGGGACACAGCGGGACACATGGACCCCACGCAGGAGACGACAACGAAGGACTGAAAGCTCGTCGAGAACTGGCGGCTCGCAGCGAGGAAGTGGACATGATCGGGCGTCTACACAGGGACATCATGACTCAGGACAGATATCTACTCAATGGGGTAAACGTCAAGTTCCGGCTGTGAGGTCCAAGCACGCCTTCAACCTGATAGTCACGGACCCAAACCCGGCGTCCAAAGCGTCATTACCCACGCCTCTTTGTTTGTCACGAAATGTAAACTGAACCCCGCAGTGGCGCCTGGCTCATGCTAAAGCACTGGAGAAGGGCACAGCGAAGTACCCGCTGAAAAGAGTGATCCTGAAAACGTTCTCCATCCCCAGAGGAAACCTGAACGCTGTGCAGGACAACCTGTTTCTGAGTCAACTTCCAACACGAATTGTCGTGGACTGATGACCACGAGGCTTTCAACGGCAGCTACGGAAGGAACCCTTTCAACTTTGCCTCGCAGAACGTGTCCTTCCTGTCCCTGTTTTTGGAGGGTAAGCAGATACCGTCCAACCCTTGACACCCGACTTCCAGAACGGGAACTACGTCAGGTCTTATTACAACCTGTTTGTCGGAACGGACTGGCTCAACGTGACGCGAGGAACGGAGTCAGTTACCGGGACTATCCAGAGGGATACTGTCTGTACGTCTTCGATCTGTCCCCGAGTCGCGGGACGGAGATCAGGTGGAGCTGGTGAGAGGCGGTAGTCTACGCCTGGAGCTAAAATTCACAAACGGCTTTAGCGGAACCGGTGCATGTTGTGGCCTACGCGGAGCTGGATTCCCTCCTGAGATTGACCGCAGCCGACAAGTGCTTACAGACTTCGCATCATGAACGCTCGGGAGCTGTCCGCTCGTCTGTACAACGACCATCGTGTGAGAAGACTATACAAAGGAGCGTTTGCCAGAGACAGACTACCGAGACACGACACCAACGGAGGCCCAGCGGCTTACGTCATTAATACGATACGTACGGATCCCCGGGTCAACACTGGATAGTTTGTGTGGTTCGATGGACGGGACGAGGCGAATATTTTGACAGTTACGGATTACCCGTTCTACACGATGATATAAAAGAGTATCTGTCAGATCATTGTCACAGTTATCGTTATAATTCGAGAACGTTACAGGATCTCTCCAGCACTGTGTGTGGTTATTACTGTATATACTACATCGCGTGTAAATGCAGAGGGGTGGTCTCTCGAACGACTGCTATCTATCTTTAACCCCTTTCAGACCCAAACCAATGGCAGAAAAGTAGTAGCCTTAGTGGAAGAAAAGACAGACCCTTTAACCACGCCCTTCTTTACCGTTCCCCTTGATATAAAAAGAAGAAAAAGAAAAGACTGGGGTCATTGAGAGAGGCTACCATGGACCGTCAGCAGCAATCCACGTTATATCCTTTGGGGAGAAACGTGTACGCCTCCGTGAAAACGTGGGAAAAACGTGTGAAAATTCATATCCGTCACTACGCTGTACCGACTAATGTCAAAGGAGGGAAAATAAAACCGACCCAAAGAGGCGTTGCCCTCCATCAACGGAGTTTGAACGTTTGCTGAAAGTCAAGAAAAGACTGTCTGAAGATATAACCGACAGATGTCGGAAATCGAGATGCCAGTCAACGACGGTGCAGATTGAAAGGACACTAAACAACGTGGGAAAGGAGACTTCGGGACTGACTGAAAAACAACAACCAGGAAATACCGGAGTTACGACCACTGAAGTTCGTCAAACAGCGACAACGTAAAGAGGAGAGAAAAAAAAAGAGTGGAGGACATACCAGACTGAACCCGTGACCAAAAAAAAAAAAAAAAAGGTGGGGAAATACCGAATCATCGCTGAAAAACAACAACAGCGGACATACCAGCTCGTCGTTGAACCTGAGAACCGGAAAATACCGAATCATCGCTGAACCGGACGTGAAAAACAACAACAGCGGACATACCAGCTCGTCGTTGAACCTGAGAACCGACATACCGAATCATCGCTGAACCGGACGTGAAAAAACAACAACACCGGACATACCAGCTCGTCGCTGAACCTGAGAACCGGACATACCAGCTCGTCGCTGAACCGGACGTGAAAAACAACAACACCGGACATAAACCAGATCATCGCTGAAGCGGAAATAACAACAATACCGAATCATCGCTGAACCGGAAACAACAATACTGGACATACCAGATCATCGCTGAAGCGCGTAATTTTTTTCTATATAAGTTACTCTACAAACTGGCATTGTGACACTCACAAACGACATTTTGACACTCACAAACGTGATCATCATCATCGTATCGTGGACTTACAACGTTTCTTTTTACTCCGAGGTAAAGAAAAATCAAGGAAACTTTTATGAAAAAGTACTGGGCAAAATAAACGGAGGAGGAGTTTCAGTCTGTGATAGAGAAAAGCGACTTATCAAAAAACAGTCAAAGAAATGTGCCTCCAAAAAAAAAAAAAAGGAAAAACCGCCAAAAAAAAAAATGTGAACAATCAACAACAACAAACAAAAAGTGTACAACTTTTCTTTTCATTTGCCTTGATTTTACTTTTCATTTCGTGTGTGGTTGTTGTATAAATTAACCTTGTGTTACGGTATAAAAGAGGGCGGATTATTTCATACTCACGTCGCTATGGAGAACTCTTTGTGCTCTCTGGAACAGAATCTAGGAAAAGTTGGATGCGCGATAGCGGAGGTAAAGACTGATCTGGAGAATTCTGTGTTGGCGCTGTTTGCGGAGGAAGCGTCGATCTTGTTTAAGACTGAAAAAGAAAACGAAGAACAACTAACAACATCAAATTCGGAGCTTGTCTGGAAACGAGTGTTCGAGACTCTGGACACTGAGAAACTTCTTCATCGGTGGTTGGGAGCGTTACCATCGAGCGAAAACATTCCCCAGCATCTTTCTTGGTGGTTGATGAGGGCGTTGGCCTGGGACTATACTAAAACGCCCGTGTTTTGGCACAAAGTTTTTGAGCGCGTCATGTCTGTTCATGATTGAATGATATTTTGTTTGTACTTTAAAAAAAAAAGGAAATTTGATGATTTTTAACATGCGTAAAATATGTGCGTGAATCAAGTATTAATTTTGTATATACGTTTTCATTTTTGGATGATTGAATGAATCTGTAAAATGATTATACCTTAAGTTTTTGTTTTGATAAATAAGATAATTGTTTGTTTGTTTCGTTAATGATGTATTTCTGTACCTAGGGAGTGCGCTAACTATTTACAATTTGTTATACCGAAATGTGTTAAATGCTCGCTTTGTTAATGATGTGTGAGAGAGAGAGAGAGAGAGAGAGAGAGAGAGAGAGAAAAGAGAGAGAGAGGGGAGAGAGAGAGAGAAAGCCCGTACTATTTTTCCTTTTACGTGGATTAACCGTTTACAATTCGTTTTTTTTGTGAAGTAATATGACGCTTGTAATAAACAAAAGAAAACGAAGTTTGTTTTATCTTGTTTTCATTCGTTTGCGCGGTCACGCGAGAGAGTGTGTTGTTTTTCTGCCTCGTCTCTTATTTCCTTTTCACGAGCGTCAGTGACAGAGAATAGGTACTCGAATGTTTGTTATTATATCGTTTTGAGTGTTGTTTTTAACATAGAAAAAAAAAAGCATTCACACGCCTATGAGCCCCCCAGCGTTCTCATACACATCTTAAAACAAACTCCAAAACACCCCAACACATACACGAAAAAGGCGCTTGAGATTAACGCGACCTTGAATACGTCTTGACCGGGAAAAAGACCCGTGATTACTAAGAAAGAGTAGGAGCGCAAAAGGCCACTACGTCACGCTGATCGAATTAGCTAAAAAGGGACGAAGGTCGTTCAACTTGGAAAGAGAATTTAAACAACTTTCTTTTTTAGTTTTGATATTTCATTATTCCTTTTTAAAGAACAAATATTGGTCAAGCATTTACTCATAAAGTTTGAATAATCTTTAGTTAAAACGCTAAGAAACGTATAAAAAAAATATTTTATTAAACTGATCAAACTAGATGCCTCGTCTTTAACATAAATGATTGTATGACATCACGTAGTCCAAGGGGTTGTAATCTCAATTCAAGCATACTCGCAGCAGATACGCACGTGGGTTTGATTTTCGTTCCACGACTATCGATTTATTTGTGTATCTCATCATGTTTATCTGAAACAGAGAAAAAAGAAACCCACTGAACAATACATTATAAGACGTCCGGATATTACAAACATCTATTTTTTTTTTTCATTAAAATAAACAAAAGGCATGCATATTTCAGTACTTGCATTTTTTCTTTCTTTTTTTTCAGAAATGGAAGACCTAACTCCTTCAACGGGTGGCGTTACTTCATTGTCCTGCCCAGATTGCGGAGTGGTCTTTACTAACAAATATAATCTCAAACGACATGTCAAAGAAAAACATCAGAATGTCGTCTTACTCCAATGCCATGTCTGTGGTAAAGAATTTGGAAGAAAAGGACATCTTCAAAGGCACCTGCTCACTCACGATCGTCCTACGGTACGTAAAAGGAAAATACCGCACAAGCGAGACTCTTCTACAACACCCGTGAAAAGAGAACGACAGATCTAGTTACGGATTCCGTCGATTTTTACGCCACGGAAGTCGACCCGAGACGAGTCAACTCTACGATGACACTGGGACGCCATTCGCACCCATCATTACGAAGGAACGCGACAGTCCATGTATAACATCCGTTGGAGTAGTAGAGGAGCGCCTGACTGGGAAAGATGAACTCGGAAAAATTTTTTAAAGGCAGACAAAACGATTTAAAATCAACCTCAGCCATTCTTTCATTCTCCATCATCGAGAAAATGATGACTATCGATTTTTTCACGCCTCTCAAAATAATGCCAGGGTGTTCGAGGCGCCTCGCCTCAACAACCAAGAAGATTTTGATCGTTTTCTAAAAGAACTCAACAACACGGACATGTTGGAGCATGCCAGACAACAACGACCAGACTCCAAGTGGAACCGTCCGCGCATGACATCTACCAGCTTTTATGTCAACCCGTTGTCTGACTTTTCCATCGGCTGCTGCGACTCCGCCATCCCTAACTTCATCAAGAACAACGAGGCCATTTACACCCTGGTGAGTGACGAGAACCACCATTTTTCCCTTTCGAGAATAACTTGTGCTTCTTCAGGTGCCTGGCCTTGCATAGAGGCGCCAGTCGTCACGAACTCCAGGCCCCGACTCGGGAGCTGTTTCGGCAGTGGAAGGGACTACGCCACGCGTCCGATTTTTCCGGCGTTACCTTATCCGACTTGGAAGCATTGGAAGAACGATTCGGGGTCAACGTGGATGTCTTCGAATACGACGAAAGCGAGTCGCCTCCTGCCTCATCCCTCGTCGTCGCGGGGCCAGAAAATACTCCGACACTATGTCCGTCCTCAACTACGAAAATCATTTTTGTTACATCACCAACGTCAATAAAGCGGCTCACGCGTTCAGCTGTCCTAAATGCCGAAAGCTGTGGAAACTAGAACGATGCCTTCGTCGTCACGAACTGACTTGCAAAGGAGACAACATCAAACACGTCTATCCCGGAGGAGTCTATCACCCATCACCAACCCCTCTGGAAATATTGAAGGAGAAGGCATCCTGGTGGACACTGATTTTAGTTTTCCTTATCGGGCCACGTTCGATTTTGAAGTCTATTTTGATGCCCATGATCTTCCTCAGCCCAAAACGATGACCCTAAGACCGTGTACGTGAAAAGGCACGTTCCTTTGTCAGTCAGTGTGTGTTCCAATATTCCCTCGCTGAAGAACCATCTGTTTTTGTTTCTGAAGGGATTCTCAAGTTCTCGTGAACAAAATGGTGGATTATCTGGAAACATTATCCGACCACGCTTATGGCCTTCTCAGAGAAGAATTTGCTCCTGTATTTGAACAACTGGACCAAAGGAAGCGGAAGAGGAAGAAAACAAGCATCAGAAGACCAGTCTCTCTGCCGCTGAACTAAGAACAAACTGGATGATTATCTCCAGGAACTTCCCGTGGTGGGGTTTAACAGCGCCAAATATGACACGAATGTCATGAAGCCCTACTTCTTTGAGCGTATTGTCAATCATGTCGACACAACATCCAAAGGATCGTGAGATGGAAAACGGTGTTGACGAAGATGAAGACCACCAGGAAGACTCGAACCCTTTCAAATTTCTTGTCAAAACAACAACGAGTACAAATGTATCAGCACATCAAAGCTCAAATTTTGGACATCCACAATTATCTTGCCCCTGGATTTTCTTATGCCAAGTACCTCGCTGCTTTTGATGTAGAGGAAAAGAAAGGATTCTTTCCCTACGAGTTTATCACGTCACTGGACACGTTGGAAATGGATCATCTTCCACCTCCAGAGGCCTCTTCAGTTCATTAAAAAACGCATCGATAAGTAAGGAGGACTATGCCTATTGTCAACGTGTCTGGACAGATCAAAACTGACCACCATGAAAGACTTTCTAACGTGGTTTAACAACAAAGACGTCGCACCCTTCCTACAAGCTCTGGAAAGAACAGACCCTGTTTTATCAAACTTTAAAGGGGTGGACATGCTGAAAGACGCCATCGGCGTTCCGGTCTCACACTGCGATATCTTTTCAAAACACTGCCCCCGAGAGTTTATTTTTCCTTGGTCAATGAAGATCGTAAGGACTTCCACAGTCTGCTTCGTGAACAGATGGTGGGTGGCCCCTCGATCATTTTTCATCGCTATCATGAGAAAAAACAAAACGTTTGTTCGAGGCAATCCTGAAAAGCCGGTACGAACGTTGAAAGGATACGATGCCAATGCTTTGTATCTCTGGCACTGATGCAAGACATGCCCACAGAATATCCAGTCATCAGAAAAAAGGAAAATCGCTTTAGAGCCGAAAAAACAAACAAATACGGACAGCTGTCGAGAGAGTGGTTGGAGTGGGGGATGAAAAGCGAGGGTATTTATTTGCAGCATAAGTTCAATAGTAAAGAACACGCTTTCGGACAACGCCGCATTCGTGTAGATGGATGGGATGCGGAAAACAACACAGTATATCAGTTTCACGGTTGTTTGTTTCACGGTCACGACTGTCCCAAGACAAAGAACTTGACCATCAACCCTGTCAATGGAAAAACGTTGGAAGAGCTGAAACAAAACACTGAAGACATCGCAGATTATTTGAGAAACACTGTCAAGGTCAATGTCATTGAAAAGTGGGAGTGCGAATGGGAGCGGGACAAACAACACCATCAGGCAATACAACGATTTTTGCACGAGCACTGCCCAAAACACCTCAACCCGTTCCGAGGATTGAGGGTGATCGGGGCTGATGACATTGTCAAAGCCGTGGACAAAGGTACGCTCTTTGGACTTGTGCAGTGTGACATTGAGGTTCCGCAACATCTTCGTGAACACTTTGCTGAGATGCCTCCCATATTCAAGAACGCGGAAGTGGGTCGAGACGACGTTGGGTCGTTTATGAAAAGCTACGCAGAACGCCGTCATCTATTGAGTCAACCCAGAAAGACCCTCATCGGGAGTTACATTGGCCAAAGGATTCTCCTGACCACCCCTTTGCTCCGATGGTACCTCTCGCCGGACTCGTAGTGACCGACATCCAAAAAGTTGTCGAATACAAGCCCCAAGCCTGCTTTCAACAGTTTGGTGAAACTGTATCCAACGCTCGTCGTCAAGGAGATCAGGATCCTTCCAAATCCATTCTGGCTGAAACTTTTAAGTTGCTGGGAAACTCTGGGTACGGGAAAACCATCACCAACATCGCAAAGCACACCGACGTGTCCTACGTTGATGGAGAGAAAGCGCAAAAGCTCATCAACGAACCTCTTTTCGCAAACTGACTCCGTTGACAGAGAACATGCACGAGGTGGAACTGGCCAAATCAAAACTTGTGTGGAATTTACCAAACCACATCGGTTATTTCGTCTACCAGTACGCCAAGTTGAGAATGCTCCAGTTCTACTACGATTGCTTGGACAAGTTTTGTACCCCGCGCAAATTACCAGCTCTGCGAAATGGACACCGACTCTCTGTATATGGTCCTCAGCACCCCTACCTTGGAAGAGGCTGTCCGGCCTGAACTCCGTCGAGAATTCTATCAAGAATATCCCCGGTGGTTTCCTTCCCCGGCCTGCGACACGCACCATCGTGAGTTTGTGGATGCCAGTGTCCGCGACACGTGCCTTGGGACTCCCCTCCTCCCTGTTGTGAGACTCGTCAAAATTTGACAAACGCACCCCGGGTCTCTTCAAGACGGAATATGAGGGTGACGGAATCGTGGCACTGTGCTCCAAGACCTAACTACTGCTTCGGAGACTCGAGTGACAAACTCAGCTGCAAAGGACTAAACAAACAACAGAATGAGCTCACCAAGACCCACTATCTCGACGTGCTAAACACTCAGACCAACGGAGGCGGAATCAACAAGAGCTTCAGGACGGATGGAAAGACAGTCTACACTTATCATCAGCGTAGAGATGCCCTTTCTTTCTTCTACATCAAGAGACGAGTTCAAGAGGAGGAAGGGCACTGAACCCCTTTTGATTTAATTTTTCTTTTTTTTTTTATATGTAATGATTTGTGTTAGGATAATCAAAAAATAAATTGCCTAATGTTGCCCTGTATCAGCTAGTCGATAGATTAGTTGATACAGGCTGGTCCCAAGCCCAGACAAAAACAGAGGGAGCAATAAAAAAAAAATTATTTTCCATTCATTACTTATCAGTCACTTTCGCGTTAGTTATAAATACTTTTTTTTCCCCTTGAGATGAAGTCGTACCTAGGGGAGCACCGAATGACCTGTCCTCGGGTGTGACGCCCCGCCTTTACGCTCCGGTTGTTTTCTTCCGCTCGACTAATTTGGGTGACGCGTGGCTGCCCCTTACCGAACCATGCTCCGACACGTAGTCCACGAGGTCAGGGCCGTTTCGTTTCCGCTTTAAGGTCACAACACGAAAGTGATCTTCCGGCATGACGTCATTTCCCACTGATGTCATTTCCTGTGCTGATGTCACTTCCACTTCCGGATGATGTCACTTCGCATCATTTCCGGGTGATGTCACTTCCACTTCCGGGATGATGTCACTTCGCATCATTTCCGGGTGATGCCACTTCCGCCGATGTCACTTCCTGTGACGTCATACATTCCAGACATTCCATCCCCATCCCCATGAGGGTCGATTTGCACATGATATACTACTGTCAACAACCCAGTGACAACAACTCGGTGACAACCCAGTGTCAACAACCCAGTGACAACAACCCAGTGACAACAGCACAGTAACAACCCAGTGTCAACAACCCAGTGTCAACAACCCAGTGACAACAACCCAGTGACAACAACCCAGTGACATCAACCCAGTGACATCAACCCAGTGACAACAACCCAGTGACAACAACCCAGTGACAACCCAGTGTCAACAACCCAGTGACAACAACCCAGTGTCAACAACCCAGTGACAACAACCCAATGACAACCCAGTGTCAACAACCCAGTGACAACAACACAGTGACAACCCAGTGTCAACAACCAAGTGACAACAACTCAGTGACAACCCAGTGTCAACAACCCAGTGACAACAACACAGTGACAACCCAGTGTCAACAACCCAGTGACAACAACCCAGTGTCAACAACCCAGTGACAACCCAGTGTCAACAACCCAGTGTCAACAACCCAGTGTCAACAACCAAGTGACAACAACTCAGTGACAACCCAGTGTCAACAACCCAGTGTCAACAACCCAGTGTCAACAACCCAGTGTCAACAACCCAATGACAACAACCCAGTGTCAACAACCCAATGTCTTTTTGTGGCATCAGTTATCGGATCAATGGAGCACCTAAGGCGGTGATTTTCTTTTTTTTTCTTTTTTTTTTCTTCCTAAGGCCAAAATCCACCTCTTCAATTTTGGTGCTTCACACTGTCCTCTTGATGTGCCAAAAAAGCGAAAAAAAAAAAAACGAAAAAAATTTCCACTGCTAGGTTGTTTGTGTTTGTTTGTTTGTTGTTTTTCCCCAACCAGTCCCTTAAACACCATGCATAGTCAGTCTGTTCATTTCCAAATGGTCACGTTTTTGCAGATGTTAAAGTTTTGGCGTTTGATACAAAGTGTCTGGGTTTGTTAGTGTTCTCATGTGTGGTGAACTGGCACACTCACTCTGACAATGTGTTGCTTGTACAAAGGCAACAACATGGATTAAACAAAAGACTTAATTATTTTCTTTCATTTCAGTTTTTTCCAAGGAACGAGAGAGATGGAGAATCTGTTATCTGCTAGCTTCATTTTGTGTAGCACACACACACACACACACACACACACACACACACACACACACACACACACACACACACACATATATATACACACACACACACATACTCTCTCTCTCTCTCTCTCCTCTCTCCTCTCTCTCTCTCCCTCCCTCCCTCCCTCCCCCCTCCCCCACCCTCTCTCTCCCCCCTTTCCCTCCCTCCCCCTCCCCCCTCCCTCTCTCCAATATGTTAACAATGGTAGTTCAAAGTTCAAGGCACGGTATCAAAGCAAAATGTATGCGTAAACGACCAGTTCCGAATGCACACACTCCTGAAAGGAAATCGTTGGTCCCAGTTCCGTGTGTACACACTCCTGAAAGGAAATCGTTTGGGCCCAGTTCCGTGTGTACACACTCCTGAAAGGAAATCGTTGGTCCCAGTTCCGTATGTACACACTCCTGAAAGGAAATCGTTGGTCCCAGTTCCGTATGTACACACTCCTGAAAGGAAATCGTTGGTCCCAGTTCCGTGTGTACACACTCCTGAAAGGAAATCGTTGGTCCCAGTTCCGTGTGTACACACTCCTGAAAGGAAATCGTTGGTCCCAGTTCCGTGTGTACACACTCCTGAAAGGAAATCGTTGGTCCCAGTTCCGTGGGTACACACTCCTGAAAGGAAATCGTTGGTCCCAGTTCCGTGTGTACACACTCCTGAAAGGAAATCGTTGGTCCCAGTTGCCGAGACGTCACGCCACCACCACCATCACCAACACGACCACCACCACCACCCCCCACCACCCCCCACCCCCCCCCCTCCCACACACACACACACACACACACACGAGAGAGAGAGAGAGAGAGAGAGAGAGAGAGAGAGAGAGAGAGAGAGAGAGAGAGAGAGAGAGACAGACAGACAGACAGACAGACAGACAGACAGACCCGTCAGGCAGACAGAGGACAGACAGACAGTCGGACAGAGACGGCGTCAAAGAGAAAGAGAGGGAGAGAGTGGGATGTTGAGGGGGAGGGGGTAGACATACAGACAGATAGTGCACGGCATACAAATAGAGAGAAAACGACAGGACGAGAGACGCTGAGTCAGACGGACAGACAGGCAAACAGGCATACACACTTTCATACACTGGCATGTCACTGGCTAGGACAGGAGAAGGACGGGAGAAGGGAGGTGAAGCCAGGCGGTGGGTGACACGGGAAATGTCACTGGCTAGGACAGGAGAAGGACAGGAGAAGGACAGGAGAAGGGAGGTGAAGCCAGGCGGAGGGTGACACGGGGAAATGTCACTGGCTAGGACAGGAGAAGGACAGGAGAAGGGAGGTGAAGCCAGGCGATGGTGACACGGGAAATGTCACTGGCTAGGACAGGAGAAGGACAGGAGAAGGACAGGAGAAGGGAGGTGAAGCCAGGCGGAGGGTGACACGGGGAAATGTCACTGGCTAGGACAGGAGAAGGACAGGAGAAGGACAGGAGAAGGGAGGTGAAGCCAGGCGGAGGGTGACACGGGGAAATGTCACTGGCTAGGACAGGAAAAGGGAGGTGAAGCCAGGCGATGGGTGACACGGGGAAATGTCACTGGCTAGGACAGGAGAAGGACAGGAGAAGGGAGGTGAAGCCAGGCGGTGGGTGACACGGGGAAATGTCACTGGCTAGGACAGAAGGGAGGTGAAGCCAGGCGGTTGGTGACACAGGGAAATGTCACTGGCCAGGACAGGAGAAGCCAGGCGGTGGGTGACACGGGGAAATGTCACTGGCTAGGATAGGAGAAGGACAGGAGAAGGGAGGTGAAGCCAGGCGGTGGTGACACGGGGAACTGTCACTGGCTAGGACAGGAGAAGGGAGGTGAAGCCAAACTGTTGAGGGTGGTCCAGTGGAATGCAGAAGGAATTTTGAAGGAGAAGTTTCCCCCGCTGAAAGACTGTATAGGGAGAACACCGATGGTGCTTGCCTACAGGAAACACATCTAACAGAGAATGTTCGCTTTATTGTAAGAGGCTACCAGACCTATCATGTGGACAGGGAAGGGAGAGATAAAGGTGGATCCTCATCCTGGTAAAGAACCACATAGCAGTGAAGCATATCAGAGTGGATACTGAGGAAAACGCAGAAATCACTGGGTGCACATCTTGCTGCAGGATAAGCACAGAAGACTATACAATGTATACTGGCCGCCAGATGAACAGCTTTCTCTGCATGCTGTGGATATCATTCAGGATGGCTGCCTCATCGTCGGTGACGTCACAGCCACTCCACAGCTGGGATACAGTGAAA
>JAFLJL010003626.1:0-19416 GCA_018398815.1 Conus ventricosus
TTTAGTTCACCTTTCTGCTGCTTTTGGCAGCAATAAATTGTTTTCTCGTTAAAAGCTAAAAATTCTCTGAATCAAAAAGCTAAAGGGATGCTCCACCAAATCTGGACACACCCACTGACTACCCGGTTTCCTGGCTATCAAAACAAGGAAACTTTTTGGGGCTTCACTTCTTAGCCAAACCCCACTCCAGTCAAGAATTAAAGTATCTCTAGCAAGTTTTGTTTTTCGAATTTTCTTTTTTGGGGTCTGGGCCCAGCACAATGGGCTATTCGACATCGTCATTATCATCGCCTGATCATTATTGATTCCGGCCTCAAAATCAGTCAGCAGTCAAATCTTAAATTTTCATAACTAGTCAAGATTGACGTCCGAATCGTCTTGCTTCAAATCTTCTTTAAGAGTGTAGCCCGCAAATACGCTCTCTTCATCAAAAATCACTTCAGAAAATGAATTCTGCAAGTTGCATAGTTACTTGATCCGCCATTTTCCCAGAAAATCTTCGCGAAAAAAAGCCGAACTTTGAAAATTCACAGCAGCAAACTACTCCACCAAAACTCATGCAACAAAAACCAAAATGGCGTCCAAAAGGGAAGTACCGGAAGACTCTTCTGTCGCAATTGCATTCTGGGAAAAAGGCATGGTGAAAGCGAAAGTCGTTGACCGAGTATTCAGCGGTCGATCCGGTCGATCCGTATTCAGAAGGAGGAAATTTCTCGCGTCGATCCGGTAGGCATTGGTTAAAGAGGCCAAATTTTCGGGGAGTCATTTTTGACCAAAAACTTAACTTTCTCAGCCAATTAAAATCTCAAAACTGCTTGCCAAAAGGCACTGAATATCTGCGGGTCGTAGCAAAACACCGACGGGGCGCTGATAAGAAAACTTTGTTGCACCTCTACAGAGCCCTGGTCCGTTCTAAACGGGACTAGGGTTTTGTGCTGTGTACGGCTCCGCAAGATCATCTTACCCTCAAACTCTTGGACCCTATCCACCATCAAGGGCTTCGTCTCTGTCTTGGAGCGTTCCGCACCACCCCTGTGTACAGCCGTACGCAGAGGCAGGTGAACCTTCACTGTCCAATCGCAGGCTGAAACTGTCTTTGAATTAATTACATCCGACTGTTCTCAGAACCGCAGAATCCTGCCTATGACTGTGTTTTTGACCCTCCTTTCCAAAGTAAGTTTGAAACAAACCCGAAAGTATTCCGCCGTTTGGGCTTCGAGCAGCCTCACGTGCGGAATGCAGGTATAGACCTGGGAGATTTTCCGATTTTTCCAAGTTTCCGGATCAACCTCCATGGACCTTTTTCACACCAGAGATTCGTTTTGATCTCGCAGCTTTCCGTAAGGATCTACCAGCTCTTTCCCCGGCGTACAAGGCTTTGTATGCCGAGCTCTGTTCCAATTCCCATCCTATCAAAATTTCACTGACGGTTCAAGTCTGAGGAGGAGTGCCTTGCAGCCTACTCCCTGGGGCTCCTTCTCAATATTTTTGGAAATATAATCAGTGCTTGTCATTTGTTTTTGTTCTTTTTTTTTTCCTTTTTTTCGAGGAGGATTTTTGTTCTTCATTCCTTCAGTTTTTAGGCCAATCGCGAACCTTCAGCATCCAATTTTACTTTTTGAACTTTACAATTGAAGGCGGACGTTTAACTTACTTGCTTGGTCCCGGTTTTGGGGCACGCCCCCCTAACGAATTTTGTTTCGTTTGCAAAAGCCAAGGGGAACTTCAAAACTTATTTCCCCTTTTTCAAGGAGGAAACCCCAAAATATTTGGGGAAAAAGATTATGTGAGAGACCTCTGGGAGGAGATTGGACACACAGACAATAAAAACTCTTTTCAGATCCGTCCAAACTTAAAGACTTCCTCCCATCTACTCGGTGGTCTAAAAGAAGGAAACGGTTTCTGGCCGGGTCCCCACCGCCATTCTATTTTACCCATTTTTACCTTTTAAAGAGTGAGGAAGCCCCGTGGCATTCCATGTCCATGCACCACTCAACAATGAAACAGTTTTTTTTTAATGTTGGGACTTGCCAGAGAGCACAAAAATTTACAGCGGGGTCCATGAAGACCGTTCAGGGAAGTCCAGCCTGACGTGACCTTGGGTTTTTTGAGAGAAATTAACATTTTTTCATCTGATTTGAATTTTACGGGAAAAAGGATTTTTTAAAAAAAGTTTCTGGTTCGTTTGTAGAAAGATGTCATTTAAACGAGATGTGCGAAAGTTTTTTTTTTTTTTTTTTTTTTTTTTTTTAAATGACTGTGAGTTGTTTAAAAACGTGGGACAGCCCTGATGGGCCCTCTGCGGGTCGGCTGGGCTATAACAACATTATCTTACTTATCTGGAGTGGTTTGGGACATAGTGCAGATGGAAGTTGACATGACGTGACCCGCCCAGCCCTTTTGATGCCCTTGTCACCATGGGGGACATGTGACTCATACTAAAGGTGTCAGCCCACTTCCGAACACTTGCAACCAGGGGGGTGGGGTTCACGTCTTGTGTTTTTCCCCCAACCTCCGTTTTAATAGAGTTTATTGGGGCGAGTATTGAGTTCAAAAGCAGTAGGACGTAAACCCCCGGAGTGTACAACTCTGCGTGTACATGAGTGGGAGTTCACTGGAAAGGAAATGCTCAACCCGGTTCCATCCCTTCCCCCCCCATCGACCCTCCTCCCCACCAACCCACAGCACCTCTTCTTTTTGGGCAGAGTTAGGGTTTATTGACATTTCAACCCGTGCCTTTCAGGCAGGCTCCATCTTTCCCATCCTGATTCCCCCTTCCTGCCGCCCCATGCGCTTCTTCCTGCCGTCCCCCTTTCGCTTCTTCCGCCGCCCCCTTCTTCTTCTTCCCCGCCCCATGTCTTTTTCATCCTGCTGCCCATTCTTCTTCCTCCCGTCCCCATGTCTTTTTCCTGCCGGGCCCCAGTCTTCTTCTTCCTGTCATCCCCATGTTTTCTTTTTCCGTCATCCCCATGTTTCTTCCTGCCGCCCCCATGTCTTCTCCTGTCATCCCCATGCTTTTTCCCTGCCGTCCACAGTCTCTTTCTTCCGCCGCCCCCATGCTTCTTCCCTGCCGCCCCCTTCTTCTTCCGCCTCCCCCTTCTTTTCTTCCTCCGTCCCATGTTTCTTCCTGCCGCCCCCAGTTTTCTTCCTGCCGTCCCCAGTCTTTTTTCCTCCGGGCACCCGTCCTTTTCTCCTGCCGTCCCCATGCCCTTTTTCCTGCCGCCCCATGTTTCCTCCGCCCCCAGTTTTTTCCCTCCATCCCCATGTCTTCTTCCTGCCCCCCATGCTCTTCCTGCTCCCCCTGTCTTTTTCCCTTCCCTGCCGTTCCCAGCTCTTCTTCCTCCCGGGCCCCATGCGTTTCCCTTCCTTCCCCTCCTCGCCCCTGTGTTTTTTAATCCCCCCCACCCTCCACCCATTTGCCCCTGCCCACTCCTCTTCCTTAATGCCTTTTCTGAATTTGTTTTTTTTTTGGTGTTGTGAAGATTACAAAATTTTAAAATTGAGTAAACAAATATAAATAATGTGCTTTGATTCTGAGTAAATTAAAACCATAATGTATTTCCTAAGCCATGCATAGTTTCGTATATCGGTTAATCAAAAGGAATGGCATGAAAATTTCTATAATAAATTTTGGTTTGCATTTGTGTTTTTTTTTTAAAGATGACCAATTCTATGACCAGTCTAACTAAAGACAGATAAAGGAGGGATACCAGGTTTTTTTTGTGGAATGCGTTTTAAAGGGCCCCTACTGCACTTTGTTTTTGGATCAGATGCTTTTCTTTTTGGGGCCTGAGGTTGTCGGCACAGAAAAATTGTCTGCACATAATTCGGGTGTCAGTGTGAAGCGCTCCTCACTGCCCTCTGTTGTCATGCCTGTCACGTGCCTTTGTTAGAGTGGATAACGGGATGATGGCTGTTATTCCTCAAGTGTGTGGGGGTGTGTGCTGTGTGCGTGGCAGTTGAGTGTGCGCGCAGTGTTGTGTTGTGATTGTGTCTCTGCAGGTTTCTTTTTGTATGTTCAGATCACCTACTGCCTCAGCGGAAATGGCCCCCTTTTTTTTTTTTCTTTGTAGTGGTCCGCAAAAAAAAAAAAACATCTGTTGGAAAAAAAAATTATGTTTGGAAAGAGCAAAAGGGTTTTTTGCAAATAGAAAGGGTGTGAACTGGGGAAACAGGAGCTGTGCGGGCCCATCCCCTTCCCTCTCCCCCTTTTCCTCGGGAAAGACAAAAAGAGTGTTGCACAAAAGTAGGGTGGAATGTGGGAACAGGGGCGGGCGGGGGTCCACCCCCTCCCCTCCCCCTTCTCCTCTGTTTTCAAACCTTATGTGAACTGCCCCACTCCCCTTCCTCCATCCCCTGTTTTTAAAACAAATTTTCTCCCTTTCATGCTTTGCTTTAATTCCATGGCCTAAATGTTTGCTTTTGAAAACCAGCATTCACAAATCAAAAAAGAATTGGATACGGGGAAAAAGGAGTTTGGGGGAAAAAGGAGAGAGCGTTCAAAATGCCTTTGTTGTTAGGGGCAAATTTTTCTGGAAGATTTTTGACTTGGTGTGAAAGTACGCACATAGTTTTGGGTAGTAAACAAACATGAGAGTTAGAAATTTTTCTCATCTGAAATTTTTTTTTTTTTCAGATGACGTGCAAACATGAATCTTGGGTTTTTAACGGCAAATTGTGGTCTCCCTTTTTTTTATTAGAGTTTGAATTTGTTTTTGTGGTTGAAAGTGATCATTCCTGCATTAAAACCAAATGAATATTTGGTACTTTTTTTTTGTTGTTTTTGTGCAGGAACTGTGTAAATGTTGATCATCCACCTTAAAAATTTTATGTTCATTTTTTTCTCCCAATCATTCCCCAATTACTCTTCATTTTCCTTTTCTCTCTTCTGTCCCGGGCTTCTGTCTGTCTGTCTTCGTCTCTCACTGCAATGTCACCAGCCCTTCAAAATGTACAACCTTCACATGCTCAGTCACATAACACATGTCAGCATCTATGCAATCACAGTTGACTTTAAATAGAGAGAAGATTCTTGAGTTTTCTCTTTTGTTTAGGACAGTTTGGGATTTTGTTTTGGGCAAAAAGTTTTGTCTAATTGAAAAAACAGAAGAACTTTTTTTTTTTTTTTTTGTTGCTGGGTGTCACTGTGGATGGGCTTTTTCCCCAACAAAATTTGGGATGCATGAACAAAAAATTTCCTGTAGAAATAAAACCAAATATAGATGGTGTAAAAGGAGTCACACATGTACTGAGCGGATCCACATGACTGATCGGACAGAGTCAGAAATGGAATGGGCGCAAAAGGATCACACTTTACTGATGCTGGACAGATCATGAAAGGGAATGGAGCACAGAATGGAGTCACACATGTACGATGCTGGAGTCACCATGTACTAGGGGGGAGTCACACTTTATGATGGGGGGAGTCACACAGACTGAGCGGGAGTCACACTTGTACGTGCGGACAGTCATGAAAGGGAAGAAGCACAGAATGTTTTTGGTTCTGTCAGCATAGCAGTTTTTTGTGGAAGGGAATTAGAGTTGAAGACTTCAATCTCTGTCCTCTGAAGAGGATGGGGCTGCCTCGGGGCCCCTCCGGGGGGTTGCGACCTTGTCTGGTCGGGGGGTTTGCGTGGCCAGTGACCCTTAGGTTTTGCTGGCGGGGCATAAATATTTGGAGATAGGCTGTTTTTTTCACACTGCTTTCTGGGCCTAAAGGGGTGCAGTGCTGTTTGGCCTAAGCTAACTGGAAAGGGATTGATCCCCCCGGGGTGGGGCTTCCCATGTCAATAGGCTAAGGTGAGGATCCTGACAAAACGGTAACCCCCTTTCCCTCCTTTTCCTTGTTTTCGGCCCCCTTATTTGGCCCTTTTCATTTTGTCTCCCCTTCAAGTCTTCTTTTCCACACCCCTTTTTTTCTCTCGTGTCCCTTAAGATCCGCCGCTTTGCCGTGGGGTGCGACCTGTGCGGAGGGGAAGAACCGGTGATTGAAGGGCCACGCTCCCACATCACTTTGGCCGGGACCTCTCCTAGACGGGAGTACACTTTTTCCCGGGTGTACTAATGGGTCCCCCTTGGGTGGGGCAAGACGGGCAGTTCCCCACTGCCAATAAACCCCCGCAGTGCTCACCTCTGTTCCCCGGAGTTGAGCAGATCAGGGGGGGAAAGGGGTTGGTTGCTTCGCTTGCGTAGCTCCCCGAACCTGGAAGGGGTCAAGCATTGGGGTTTTTTGGCCCTGGCCCCCTTTGTTGGGCTCCAAAGGGGGTGGGTAAGGGAGGGATAATTTCAATAAATTAAAATTACTTCTTCAAAAACTACCCCCCCCAAAAAGGGAAAAGGAAAAGGGATATCCCCCCCATTTTAGGGGAATTAACACAGACAGTGATTCTGACAGTGAGGTAAGGGAGAGACAGGTTTTCTGGGGTTCCTGGCCGTGGTGGAAAAGGGCAGAGCAGAAAAGACCCCTTTTCCTCTGAGCCCTTTTTTTGTCCAAAGGGGTTTTTGGTAAGCGGTAACCTAGGTCCATAAAATGGGTTAGGAATGGTTTGTTTTTTTGTTCAAAGTCGATCCAGAAACAACGGACAGCTGTTGAAAGCAATAAAACGTGGGGTAGGGAGATCCCGGGGGACTCCCCATAAACGTTAATTTACCAAAGGTGGATTCGCTGCAGAGATCTAATGGTGCTCAAGGCAGAAATTAAAAAAGGGAAATGGCGTCCCAGGGGACGGGGGGCCAGGTGCATCAAGAAAGGTGCAGAGAGAGTGGGGCCCCAAAACCCCTTTCTGACCTTCTGCAACCCTTGTTGCCTCCGTCACAAGGTTGGCTACCTAACGTCCCGTTGGCTGTAAAGTCCCGTCCCCGTGAGATCTTCGGTGCCAGAGGTTTTGGGCTGTAAGACCGCTGTTTCCGGGGAGGAGGTTGCGGGGGGTGCTGCAAGGCAACCCTGATGGGGGCCCTGAAAGATCCGGGCCCTTTTGCAACTGCGTGGCGACCACCCTCCTCTTCACAAACTGCCCTCTTTGGGTACAGGGGAAACCCATTTTTTCCAACAAATTTAAAAATGAAAAAAAATCCCTTTTTGAGGCCCTAAAAAAGGTTGTGGGCAGTCAACGCCCCCAGCACTTTATAGCTTCGGCCGTAAAGAAAATTTCCACTAGGTCATCTGCTGTCAGACTGATGATTTACATTTTCCAAGACATTGCAAGTCAGAACTGTCACTCTGGGGGAAACAGGCCGCCACCTCCCACCCAAAGGCTGCCCCTGGGGGAGGCAAAAAACCGCCACCCCCCCCAGCGCCCCGCACTACAACCTGCTGCTGGCAGATTAAAAACCAGCAATTCCGCCTCGAACCTCCTATCCATGCCCTGCGGCAAGGAGTTCCACCCCAATGGAACGTGGGATGAGAAAAAACCTCCCCCGTCCTCCCAAAACCGACCTCCACCCCCAAAACCGGGGCCTTTTTTTACCCGCGGGCAAGTCTGCCCGCGGGACCAAAGACCAACACATATGAAACAAAAAAAAAAGTTCACCCATTGGGCCCCAGATCTATAGAATGACCTGATCTCTCTCCTTTTCCCCCCCGGGACCAGGGTAATACAATAACCATTGGAATACCTGGGCTAATCCAACTTCGAGGGGCGCAGCTTTTATGTCAAACATGAAACCCTTTTGTCGGGCTCTTCAAAAACCCAAATTCAAAGCCAGAAGACCCTCTCTTTCTGGGTTTTTAAAATTTTTTTTTTAAACCTGCACAACCTTTCCACGTTGGGACTGCGGGCGGTGTTGGGCCCCTTCTCCTTTCCCAAAAATTTGTTGTATAGTCCGCGCTCGTCTACCTCCCTTCAGCTTACTGCGAAGGGCCCTCCACAAGACTTCACAATCTTTCTCTTTTTTACCCCACTGCCCGGGTTTTTTCGTCAGGACCTTTTTCATCTGTTTGGGGGAAATTCCCCGACCTTTTTTTGCTGTTGGGTACTTTAACGGTCACAACCCTCTTGGGTATACCGTTCGTCACCAAGGCTGCTGATTGGGGATGTCCCCCCGGATTTGGTTTTGGGTTTTCTGAACAGGATCGCAACTACCTCCCTTTCCCCCCAGGTTCACTTTCGGTTTAATTTTCGGTTTTTTGACCCCTCGCGGTCCTGGACTATAGTGGTCCCGTCCATGACATTGCCGGGAAAGGGCCATTCCCCCGTCCTCTACTCCTTTAATAACTGAACACGTCTCGTCCTCCCATTTAAATTTAAAAAAGCAACTGGGGTCTCTTTGCACCCCCTGTTTCTAGGGAGTTCCAGACACGATTTTTTTTTAGGTCCGACCCAGCTGAATCACTGACTAAAATTAAAGATAAATGTGCTAAAGGGCCCGTTTCCAGGTCTTCCCCAAAAATTCAAAGCCAAAAACACCCTGGTTTGATTTAGAAAGCCAAAAAAATTTCTAAAGTTTAAAAAAGGGGTCAGGCGGGTATACCAACACCTTCGGGTCCCAACCCGAGCCCATCAGAAAAATCCGTGCTAAAATCAAGACACACTTTTTGTTGTTTGTTGCGTACCCGGCTAAAAGACCCGGGACACCAAAAAGCCAAGCACTTGAACATAGGGACAAAGCATCAGCTGGGGGTGAGAACATTACTGTTGACCGTTTTGATTACCCCCCCCACGTGGGGAGCCACACTCCGACTTCGGGGGGGGAAAACATTTTTAAAAACAGTAAACTCGGGCCTGGGGAAGCTTCTCTCCCGGGTGACATCAAAAACTTTTAAGAAAAAAAATGGGAACTCTTAAGAAAAAACAAAGGGAAGAAAACCTTCCCACGTGAACCATCTCAAGTTTTTTGGATTCTTTAATAACAAGAAGAAAGCAGTTTCAAAACTGCTTGCTTCAAAAACCCTTGAAAAGAATTCCCCTCTCTAAAAATCACCACTTTTTTCAAAAACAAAGCCCAAAAGAAAAATCACCCTGCAACTTTTCATCCCCACAAAATGGAAGACACAACTTCCTTTCACATTAAACACTGAAAATCTGCCTTACTCTCTTGCGCGATTCCCTCCAGGTCTAGATGAAATTTATTATCAACTATTTAACATCTTCCGCAAGAAGGCTGAAAATCCTGTTACAGGGGAAAAACCACTGTGGACTACAGGTTGCTTTCCACCCTCTGGGGGGGAAACCCCATTATCCCCCCCAAACCGGAAAAACTTTCTAATCCACTAACTACCCTCCCATAGCTTTTTACCACTGTGTCTGTAAATTGATGGGGAAAAAATGGTCGAGCTAGGCTCATGTGGAAACTCGAAACCGATGCCTTTTTGGGGAAAGAACAGTGGGGGTTCCGCAAACATCGAATACAGTTGACCATTTGATTTGTTTTGGAACTAACTTAGGAACGCTTTTTAAACAGACAGCATGCATGGCAATTTTTTTGACTTGGGGAAGGCCACGATACCACCGGGAATCGGGGTACTTCAGACCCCATCTGGGTTTTTCGAGGGCTCTTCCGCTTTTTTTTTCAAAATTTTTTGCAGAAGACAGTTTTTAGGGCCTTGGCACCACCCTCTGATGTCCCCCGACGGATTGGGGGTTCCACAGGGGAGCATACACCCGCCCTCTTTAGATTAAAATCAACAACATTGTGAAATCATTTAGCAGGGTTCAACTGCCCCATTGTTTTGGATGATTTTGCTGCTACGCAACTGGGAAACCTGTACCCGAGGTCCCCCGCAGGGTCCAGCTTTGCGAATAAAACCACGGTGGGCGGATAAAAACGGGTTTTACCTTTTCTGCACAAAACCCTGTATTCACTTCCTAATCTCCGTCGTTTTTTTTTCCCCGTCCGGAATTTAGTAGGGGAAATCTCCATTCCAGTGTTTAAGAGGGCCAAAATTTTGGGAGTCTTTTTGACCAAAAACTTTAAATTTTTTTCGCCATATTAAAAACCCAAAACTGCTTTGCCCAAAAAGGGATGAATTTCCCGCGGGTCTAACACACCGCTGGGGGGCGTAAGAAAACTTTTTGCCCCCCAGAGCCCGGCCTTTTAAAATGGACTACGGTTTGCGTGTACGGGTCCGCAAGACACTTCCCCAAAAATCCCCGGGCCCTATCCACCATCAAGGGCTTTGTCTCTGTCTTGGAGCGTTCCGCACCACCCCTGTGTACAGCTTGTACGCAGAGGCAGGTGAACCTTCACTGTCCAATCGCAGGCTGAAACTGTCTTTGAATTATTACATCCGACTGTTCTCAGAACCGCAGAATCCTGCCTATGACTGTGTTTTTGACCCTCCGTTCCAAAGTAAGTTTGAAACAACCCGAAATGTATTCCGCCGTTTGGGCTTCGTATGCAGCCTCACGTGCGGAATGCAGGTATAGACCTGGGAGTAGTTTATGATTTTTCCAAGTTTCCGGATCAACCTCCATGGACCTTTTTCACACCAGAGATTCGTTTTGATCTCGCAGCTTTCCGTAAGGAGTCTACCAGCTCTCTGGCGTACAAGGCTTTGTACGCCGAGCTCTGTTCCAAATTTCCATCCTATCAAAAAGTTTTCACTGACGGTTCCAAGTCTGAGGATGGAGTGGCCTGTGCAGCCTACTGCCCTGGGGCTCCTTCTCAGATACTGTTGGAACATATCCATTCCGATGCTTCTGTCTATTTCTGCTGAACTTACTGCTCTGGTACTGGCTTTGAAGATAATCTCACATTCTTCAAAGAGGGACTTTCTGGTTCTGTCGGATTCGCTGTCAGCTTTGGAAGCCATAGCTGGCCGCAACCTTCAGCATCCAGAACTTTTGCATTTCTTTGAACTTTTTAGCAAGTTGAAAGCGGACGGTTACAAAATTACTCTTGCTTGGGTTCCTGGTCATGTTGGCATCGGCGGGAACGAAATGGTTGATCGTTTAGCCAAGAACGCCACAAGAGAGAAAACTGTCCAACATTTATATCCCCTGTTCAGATGTGAAACCCAAAGTTAACGATTATGTGAGAGACCTCTGGCAGGAGGATTGGAACACACAGACGAGTAACAAACTCTTTCAGATCGTTCCAGAACCTTAAAGGACTTCTCCATCCTCGTCGGGAGGTCGTAATGAGGATACGGTTCTGTGCGCCTGCCACACGGCCATTCGTATTTTATCCATGCTTACCTATTTTAATGAGTGTAGATGCTCCGTGGGCATTTCAATGTATGCGCCACTCACATGAAACATGTTCTTTTAGAGTGTTGGGACTTTGCACGATGGAGACACAAACATTTTACAGCGGAGAGTCATGAGGTTACTGTTCAGGGATGTCCGACCTGATGTGATCCTTGAGTTTTTGAGAGAGATTATATTTTTTTCAAATCTGATTTAGATTTTACGGAAGAAAGATTTTTTAACAATGTTTCTGGTGCCGTTTGTAGACGATGTCATTTAACGAGATGTTGTGATATGTTTTTTTGTTTTTTTTTTTTTTTTTTTTTTAATTGACCTGGTGAGTTGATTTTAACGTGGTTTGACAGCCCTGATGTGGCCCTTTTGCGGTCGGCTGGGCTATAAGCAACACTTTTCTTTTCTTTCCTGCCTTGTGGGCAGGGTGTTCAATGATCTGCCATACACTTTGACACTCCCTGTTTGAAATGTGGTTCAGTGTCCTGGTCATTGTTAAGATGGCATCTGGTGACTCATGAGTGATTAAGGTGATAGATACAGCCACTGTCATTCTTCTTTTCATTGCTTCACCAACTCGCACCATCATTCAGTTTCCAGGTGACCTCCAAGAGTGTTCAGGTGATAGATTACAAGCCATTGTCACTGTCATTCATTTCATTCCTCTCACCCATCTCGCACATCATTCAGTCCAAGCAAACTTGTGAGATATACAAGGATTGAGCATTATTGTTTTTTTCTGTCCTGCCTCTTCTGTGGTAAATATACCCCATCGCTACAGAAAAAACAACTTGCACATCTAATGGCCCTGGTTTTAAATCATGTAAGATTTTAAATCTTTATGATATGTGAAGCACAATACACAAAGTTTAGTAATTACTGTGCAAATGCCTAATTCTGAAGTCAGTCTGTGGTCTGTATGCACGTTTTTCTTTCTCTTATTTTCGTGCTGCGTGCACACCACACACACACACACAACACACCACCCACACACACCACTCACACACACACACACACACAGTATGGGCGAGAGAGCACAAAACAACAACAAATAAAAACCAAATCAAAACCTCAAAGAAATGACAACAATGGAAGACTGGATTGGGAAACATCTTTAAGGTGGTGTGTGCGTTTGCGCGCGTGTCTGTGTGTGTGCATGCATGCATGTGTGTGTGTGTTGTGTGTTGCTCAAGTGAAATGACATCATTTACGGGAAAATTCTGTTCAGGTAAATGAGGTCATGCTGTTATATGTTGCATGCATGGAAACACAGCATCATGGTCACCTGCTTCACCACACTCAAATACACACACACACACACACACACACACACACACAACACACACACAACACACACACACATCACAGAGTGAGAAGGAGAATATGAGAGAGAGGGAGAAACAGAAAATAGGGGTGGGGGGAGAGTTAAAAAAAGAAAGAATAGGCATGGAGTGGAGGGGGGGGGGGGGGGGGGTGGGGGAAGACGGCAGACAGGTCTGAGGTTGTGAGGACAATGTTGAGAGAACAAAGGGAAACATTTCATATAATTTGCAGTTTTTATGGTTTTATTTATATTTATTTATTTTTATATATATATTTATATTATATTTAGTTTTATTTATATATATGTATTCTTATATTTTTTTATGAGTGTGTGTGTGTGTGTGGTGTGTGTGCTTGGTAGCATGCTTGCTTGAGTGCGTTGCATGGGTGTGTGCTTGTGTGTTTGTGTGAGATTATATACATCCAACCACAAATGCTTCACGGTATTGCTTGATTAAAACAATGGTGAATGTGGATCTTACAAGTATAAAGGCTTTGGCTATATTTGTATGTGAGAGAAGGGTGGTAGAGTGGAGAGGGGTGAAGGGTGGAGGGTGAAGGTGGTGGTGATGATGGGGGGGTAGGGTGAAGCACGTTAGTTGTCAAACAAAAATGGGGAGAAGGGGGTTGTGTAGTGCGGGGAGGAATGGTTAGGGAGAGGAGGAGAAAAAAAACAATGAAGGTGGAAAATTGGCAAAATACGTAAATTGTCCACTGAGCACAATGCTATGCACACACTCAGACTCAGAATTCACTTGTTGCACACGCCATCTCTCCTAAACAACCAGAAGGCGCATTCAATAACTCTTCTTATCCCCCTCCTAATAAATGGATAACTTTTTCAAGCATATACAACAGCTTTGTTTTCCAAGAATTATCTTCGTTCCTTCCTCTCCAGGTGGAGGTACAAACATTTCCAAGATCCACTAGCTGGGACCAAAATTCATCTCATATACATAGTAATTTTAACAAGTACATCTTTTACCGGTTTCTCCTTCTCAATGGAGAAAAGAAACAGGTACAATTTATACATTCCAAAGAGAATCAAAGATGGCTTAATTTAAAAATACAGGAACAATGTCGGTGTTCCGAACCCGGGGGACAATCAAAAATTCATAGTGGGTCAACCCATGAAGAAACGTTTTCAATATTTCTCTCACGACTGCCGCAGTCGTTGTCCTCTTCAAACTAGGTACTCCAACTCTGGAGACAATTAGGTCTGCCACAGCACTGGAGCCCATATACTTCTGCGACTGCCACTGCACCAGGAAGGGCTCTTCCTGAAACACGCATGAAGTCCGTGTTAGTAATCTATTTCAAAATTGAATAATGATAAATTCTTTTCCTTTTTTACTTTTCTTAACTCTCTCTCTCTCTCTTTTCTCTCCTATCTGGTCTATTTACCTCACCTGGTAATGGTAGATAAGGCCGAATCTCGGTCTGCAGCTCAAACTAACTGTCTCGTCTGTGTCCAAGCATCTCCTTCCTTATAAACTTTGTTTTCCTTCCTGCGCTCTTCCTGGAGTACTTACTTATACGGTGAGTTACACATCTGTAGTGATGCACGGTTTCTGCGCACGTAGGCGTGATCAGCGGATAAGTGCACCTTGCATGAGAAGTGTTCACTGACACTCTGGAAAAAGCAGATGAACTCCGGCAGTATGTCAGGGAGCCTTGAATGAGTGCGGTGGTTCTGCTAACTTGCTGTTAGTTATAGCGACACTCGGGCCTTGAGGAGAGAGGGGATAGCTATTGTAGTTGCAGGGAGCTCGACACTCGGCCTTAAAAGAGAGCTGATAGCTATACTTGTAGTTAGCTAGGGAGCTACTTCGTACCACAGTGACAGTACGTAACACTAGTGACAGACCAGTGCTTGGGCCTCAGTTACCTAGGAGTCGTTTGCCCTAAGCACTGTGACAGTACAGCCGTAGACGGACACATCGGCTAGGACGGTTCTTGACAGTACCACGCTGGGCCGGAGGTGGACATGATAGAAAGACAGTGTACCAGCTGTTTGACCCTCTGTCGGAATGCTGCAGCTCGGCTTGGGGTACAGAGTGCGTCGCAGACTGTGTGGGACAGACCTCCCCTATTGGTAGTTCTGCCTGTGAGGGCTTGGAAAGATTCCTGCGAACATCCCAAGCCTGAGTAAGTAGTCTGGACTAATCAGGTAAGGTAGAGTGTGTGCTGGGTGCGGAGCTGCAGAAGTGTAGGTTTATAAACGAACTCTCTTGAAGTGTAGGGAAAAACACTTCTTTGGTGTCAGGAGTGGGATATGTTAGCAATTTCAGTTAGTTAACCTAGCTGTAAGTTAATAACAAACAGAGAGAGAACGAATAAATATTCATTCTGGCTCACACGGTCCAACAGTTTCGACAGGGTCGACGCCAGAATGATTAATTTATTAGTTCTCCTGATAAGTAAGACTTAAATAACCAACAAAATAACGTTTTATCTACAATCATACTGTGTAGGATTATCCGTTTTTAATACCTATTTACTAAACTTTTCAGATTTCTGACAGTAGACTTCAATACCAAAAATTACGATTATATACAAACATCATACTGAACAACACATAGAGTGGAAATCCTGCTTAAATCTTGATATATGTATGGCTTGACTGAGACAGACTAATTATCAGGGGTTCTGATTGTTGGCATGGGTATCAGGTGGTGTTAGGCGGCAATGGGCACAGTGGTCTGTGCGGCTTTTGTGATACTTGTAATTACCTGACTACAACCTCCACGGGGCAGACAGTTCTAGACATGTTTACTGCGCGGCAAGCAGGCATGCTTATTCCCGCCTTTCATAAAACATATCAAACATGTTTCTTACCTTCCCCCAATCACAAGACTAGATAGAATAGCTGATTAGTAACAGTGACGACATTTCCGCCCAGCACTTGTGTTGTTAGCAACTGAACCTAGCTGTCTTGTTATTTCTCCTGGTGCTGTGGTGGTGTGAAGACGTTTTTCAGTTGTTTGTGTTGGTTGATTTTATTTCAATGTCGCGAGAGAGGCTACTAGTATGTGTTTTAATCTGCAGTACGGTTGTCTTTTGAATGTCACCTTTGAACTCTATGCAAAAGAAAAGGAAAGTGGAGCGCAGACTCAAAAATGGGAAGATTGGTTGAGACAACATATTGGAATCTCACCTTCCTATTCCCGCAAACTGAGGGTGATATTTCGATTGCTGAGACCATACATGAAAAGGTTTTCTACTGTTGGACTACCTTTCATTGAAGTCTACTCCATGAGAAATGAACTTAAAGCAATGTTTTCATATAGTGAGGAGATAAGGCAGTATTGGTCCACTTCAATTCAACCAGCAATGCAGCTTGAAACACAATCTTCTCAATAGCTACAGTAGGGAACAGCCGCGGTCTAGCCTAGACCGCGTGAAATGAATATTCAACAGGCACACGTCACAGCCTATAGCAGAAAGCCACCGCTTCAACGGCCGCGGTCTAGCCTAGACTGGTGAAATGAATATTAAACAGGCACACGTCCAGCCTCTAAAAATAGTTCTTACCTCACCTGCTTCACGTCATGCTTCGCCGTTTGCTGCTTTAAGGCTGTCTCAGACGGCCGCTGAGAGAACTTTTGTTTGTTGTTTGTTTGTGTTTGTTTGTTGTTTGTTTGTGTTTGTTTGTGTTTGCCAGGTCAGTGGTAGTAAAACTGCCTGTACTTGCTATGTGCGGACACTAAGGGAGGTAACTCCTGCGCACCCCACCCCACGCACGCACGTCCCCACCCCACCCCATCCCCCCCACCCCACCCCACCCCCCACCCCATGCACACACTCAAGTTACTTCTAAGTTCTTAACTCAAGTCACCCAAGTCACTTCTAAGTTCTTACTCAAGTCATCCTTAAGTTCTTAATCAAGTCACCTCAAGTTCTTAATCAAGTTCTTGATCAAGTCACCCCAAGTCACTTCTAAGTTCTTACTCAAGTCGTCCTCAAGTCATCCTCAAGTTCTTACTCAAGTCACCTCAAGTTCTTACTCAAGTCATCCTTTAAGTACAACCAAGTTCTTATTCAAGTTATCTTATAATTATCAAAAAAAAACACAATAAAATCTATGTTTTTATCTTAAATAGTAGATGTCTAATATAGTACACACACGCCTCAAAAAACGCGTCATCACTGAGGATGTCTTGCTCAGCGTTCTTGGCGCGAGATCGGTCAGCATAGATCTTAATGAAGTTCTTACATTGTAAGCAACCGCATTGATTACAATTCTGGTCTATGGAAATGTCTTTTATAGACTCCATGTCTTTATTTATTGACTCCATCATTTTAAACAAATAATAATCTGTCATGATCTATTTTTATCAAAGAAACAATTCATTTATAATAAATTAAAAAACCAATCCAGTATGTTAGGATTGCAGTATTAATAAAGTATTATTGCATTTCAAATGGATCAAAATGAACTTTTGTTGTTGGCGGTTTTGGCATACTTTTGTGTTCGGCTTCTATATTTAGTGGTGGAGATTGTTCGGACTGCTTTGGTTTTTGGTATCTTTGTTTATATATTTTATAACCGTAATAACCGCCCCCAGCAGCAATGAAGCCATAAATGACACCTTTAAGAAAATTCCATGAAGACTTTGGCCTTGTAGGCAACTCAGTTGTTGTTGTAGGGCTTGACTCAACTTGTTCTTGTTCTGGTGTTTTTATAGCTGACATTGAAACAACTGGCTGCGGCTCTAGCACTTTTTCATTATGAGTTATATTCTGTGATTGTAACATTAATTTTGTTTGTTTGTTCCACTCTGCTAATCTTTTTCCTGCTGCAACACGCCCAGGATGAGGAGGCTTTTTACTGGTCACTTTCTCCACCTGATTCGATGTTTTCTGATTCAATGTTTCCTGATTCTGCTGATTTTCTGGCACGGTCATTTTGAAGGGAAATAAAATCTATATGATTAAAAGTAATTAATCCATGATTAATGGCGATAGTAATGTTCCAAATCTGTAATATAGATCACAGCTTAGAAACTCTAATGACTTTGTTAAAACTGGATCCTGCGTTAAATCATACATAAAATCTTGTTCAGAATCAATGGAGCAAATCTACTGACTAGTTTAGTGTATAAACTAAGAACCGTTTGCCCCACACTTTTCACCATTCTCGATCCTAGTTGCGCTTCATACCTGTTATGATACTTTACAATGTCTTGTGGTGACATCTGTTGAATCTGTTCTATGCTGAATTCAGTTCCGAGGAACTGTTTTGTTTTTCCACATGCTGCCAAAGAATACAGCCTCTCCTTTTTGGGCATAATAGCTTGGTCATCAACTTCTTCATTTGTAAGTCCAAGACAGTTTAGGCTGCTTTGTAGCTGTAGTAGATCATCGCTGTTCATGTTTTTTTATTAATTATAATTATTTTATTTTTTTAAATGAGCACCGAAAAAACTGTTACTAACCTTGTATACCATTCTGCTGTTATTGGAGGTCTAAGTGTAGGATACACGATGCTTGGTAAAAGCTTGTTAAAAATAAAACCAGCAGATCTTGGCAAACTAGACTTTGAGGATTCAGCAAAGCTGATTGCTGTTATTACAGCTTCATTTGCTACGAAAGATTTTCTAGTTAAGCAAGGAATAATTCCTGACAGTATCAATATGTAAATTAAAAAAATACATTTATAAAAAATGGCTTCACTCGTAATGATGATAGGTGGTGCTGTGGTGAATGCGCTTGCTTTTAGCGGAAGTAATTACGCATTTAGTAAACTACGGGATGACGGCAAGAGAAAAGACATAACAAAGCTGTGGAGCAACTAGCTGCAGCACAAGATCACTATGAAAAGCAGAGAATTGAGCAGTTAGATTTTATTAACGATACCCTGAAAAAACAGGGGCATGCAGCTTACACATTTAAAGATGTTGATCAAGCAATAAAAGAGTATTATCTAGTAACGGGCAAACCAATCGAGACATTGCCCCCGCCAAAATTCAGTGACTTTTATCATCCATCAGAAAAACAAAAGATGCAAGAAATCGCGTTTATTGCCGTTGGTATGACTGTTGTGTATTTTGTTGCACATAATATTGGCTAAATAAAAAATGAACAAAATCTATTATTCGCCAAAAGGATATAGGAAGGGGATTACAGCAATTAAAAAGCTAAGCGAAGCAGCAGGAGTCAGTGAACAAACAGCGAAGGAATGGTTATCTAAACAAGCAATCTGGCAAATTTATTTACCTGCACCTAGACGAATACAGAGACCGCACTTTGTGAATACAATACCGAACGACACCCATCAAATGGACCTTCTATATTTACCCCATGATACGATTAGGCGAAAAAGATTTAAGTACGCGCTTACAGTCATTGACATAGCTTCAAGATACAAAGATTGCGGAACCATTAACACAAAAGAGTGCTTCTGCTGTTGCTGTTGCTATACAACTGATATACCAACGAGGCCCCTTAACTTACCCTCACATGATTCAAGTCGAAGAAGGAAAAGAATTTAAAGGTCAAGTGAATCAATTATTGTTAAAACATAGAGTTACCATTAAAAGAGGCATTCCAGGAGTTCACAGATCACAGGCTTTAGTTGAAAACTTTAACAAACAGTTAGCTGAAAGACTTTTTCTTACCAGTATCACAGAGAGCTTATTGACAATTCTCACAACACAGAATGGGTTAGAAGACTGCCCTCAGTTTTGCGCGCAATGAATAATGAAGAATTTAAATTAACGGGGCTAAAACCAGTACAAGCAATCAAAAAACAAACAATAAATGTTGTTGACGGAGACTCCAGTTCATCCAGCAAACTATTACCGTTTGGTTTAAAAGTAAGGTATCTTTATTTACCGGGGGAAGCAGAAGGGACACTCGCATCAGGGCAACGATCCAGTTTGGAGTGTTGATCCATATGAAATAAGATCTTATGGGAATAAGGGAATTGTGGCGGAGCGCGATTATTCGGTAA
>JAFLJL010003627.1:0-20508 GCA_018398815.1 Conus ventricosus
CAACCAAACCCCTTCCCCCCCCCCCCCCCTCTTTTAAACCCTTCCCCCCCCGTCCCCAAAAAACCCCTTCCCCCCCCTTCCCAACCAACAACCCCCCCCCCTGTCCAAAAACCCTTTCCCCCCCTGTCCTACCCAACACCCCCCCTTCCTACTATCAAACTTCCCCCCCCGTCCTTACCAACCCCCTTCCCTCCCCGCTATACAACACCTTCCCCTCCTGTCCTAAAAACCCCCCCCTTTTTCAAAAACCCCCCCCACTCCCCCTTTTTTTCCCACCAAACCTTCCCCCCCCTTTTTACCAAAACCTTCCCCCATCCTGTCCTACTCCAAACTTCCCCCCCCCTGTCCCAAACCCACCTTCCCCCCCCCCCTGTCCTACTACCAACCCTTCCCCCCCCCTGTCCCACACCCAAAACCCCCCACCCCCCGTCCTACCCCCAAAACCCTTTCCCACCCCCCCCTATACCAAAACCCTTCCCCCCCCCCGTTTCCCCTCCAAACCTTCCCCGCCCCTGTTTCTCCAACACCTCCCCACCCCCCCTCTCCAAAACCCTTCCCCACCCCCCACTAACCAAAACCCTTTCCCCACCCCCTTTCCCCAAAACCCCCCCCCCTCCCCCCCAAAATTCCCCCCCCCCCCCCCTTCCAACCCCTTTCCCCCCCGTCGTACTACCAACAACCTTCCCCATCCTCTGTCCTACTACCAACACCTTCCCCATCCCCTGTCCTACTACCAACACCTTCCACATCCCTGTCCTACTACCAACACCTTCCCCATCCCCTGTCCTACTATCAACACCTTCCACCCTCCCCTGTCCACTACCACACCTCCCCCCGCCCCCCGTCCTACTATCAACACCTTCACCCTCCCCTGCCTACTACCAACACCTTCCACGCCCTGTCCTACTACCAACACCTTCCCCCCCGGTCCTACACCAACACCTACACCGCCCCCTGTCCTACCAACACCTTCCTCACCCCCCGTCCTACTACCAACACCTTCCCCCCCCCTGTCCTACTACCAACAACCTTCCCCGCCCCCTGTCCTACTACCACACCTTCCCGCCCCTGTCCCTACTACCAAAACCTTTCCCCCCCCCCCCCTGTCCTACTACCAACACCTTTCCCCTCCCCCGTCCTACTCCAAAACCTTCCCACCCCCTGTCCTACTACCAACACCTTCCACATCCCCTTCCTACTACCAACACCTTCCCCGCCCCCTGTCCCCTACCAACCCTTCCCAACCCCTGTCCTACTACCAACACCTTCCACATCCCCTGCCTACTACCAACAACCTTCCCATCCCCTGTCCTACTACCAACACCTTCCACATCCCCTGTCCTAGTACCAACACCTTCCCTATCCCCTGTCCTACTACAACACCTTCCCCGCCCCCCTTTCCCACTACCAACACCTTCCACCCCCGTCCTACTACCAACACCTTCCCACCCCCTGTCCCTACAAACCACACCTTTCACACCCCTGTTTCCCACTCCAACTACCTTCCCCACCACCTTTTCCTACTACCACACCTTCCACATCCCCTGTCCTACTACCAACACCTCCCCACGCCCTGGGCCTACTAACCAACACCTTCTCCCCACCCCCCCTGTCCTACTACCAACGCCTTCCACATCCCCTTCCTACTACCAAAACCTTCCACATCCCCTGTCCTACACCAACACCTTCCCCTTCCCGTCCTACTACCAACACCTTCCCCACGCCCTGTCCATATACCAACCCCTTCCCCGTCCCGTCCACAAACCAAAAAGCTTCCCTTTCCCTGTCCTACTACCAACACCCCCACCCCCTGTCCACTACCAGCAAACCCCCACCCCCTGTCCCCACTACCAACACCTTCCCCACGCCCTGTCCTACTACCAACACCTTCCCCCACGCCCTGTCTACTACCAAAACCTTCCCCACGCCCTGTCCTACTACAACCTTTCCCCACGCCCTGTCAAATACCAACACCCCCACCCCCTGTCTACTACCAGCACCCCCACCCCCTTTCCTACTACCAGCAACCCCCCCCCCTGTCCACTACCAAACCCCCACCCCTGCCTACTACCAGCACCCCCACCCCTGTCCACTACAACACTTCCCCGCCTCTGTCCTACTACAAAACCTTCCCCACCCCTGTCCTACTACCAAAACCCCCACCCCCCCCTCCCCTGCGGCTAACACCTCCACGTCCCAAATCCTGCTACCACCACCTTCCCCTTCCAGCTCCCGCCCAAACCCCCCACCCCCCCCCGCGTCAAAACGCCCCATCTCTCTCCTGCCGCCCAACACCTTCCCCCCTCTCCTGCTGCTTGCACCTTTTACGCTACCGCCCCCAGCTGACACCCCCCCCCAACCCCCCTCTTTGGGTTCGGGAATACAGATTTTCCCTCTCTCTCTCTCTCCCCCTCCTCTTGAAAGACATGAATACCATGAAAGAACACACAAAAAACGCGCGCGCGCAACACAAACACACACACACAACACCCACTCCAGCCCCACTGCCCCTCTGACGTCACCCGCTTTCATTACACGTACAACACGTTCAATTTTTCACGTTTGAATTTGCACGGGAGAAGAGAACACGCTAACTGCCCGTGATTATGTGGTTAGGCCTACCAAATTCCACAAGGGGATCTCGTTTTAGGTTTGCACAAAAACCTATGCAATGAAGCTTTGGATTCAAACCCCGGACAGTTAACAGTAAAAGGGAGTGATGTTTTTTTATAGCTCGGGGGGCCGTTGAGTGCAACCAAGAATGTTAGGAAAGGGCCCAAAAAGTGTAGTTTAGCCAAAAGTTCTTGCACACTTTTTAAAAACTTTTCTCGGGGGTGTGCATTTCCCTTGAAGCACGTTGTAGGGGCCCTTTTACCAGGGGGCCTATTCTTGAAATTTTCGACAGTTCCCATTTCATATACGTGTAGAGGCCTTAGCAGCTAATTTTGTCATTTTGAATTACGACAAAAGTGAATATATGCACTAGCATACGTTTATTTAATTTAAAAATGTCTGCCCGGGGGGGGGGGGGGGGGGGGGGGGGGGGGGGGCGCAAGAGGAGGGGGGGGGGGGGAAAAGGGGTAGAGATTCGAATGGTAGGGGCGGAAAATAATAATAAAGAGGAAGAGGAGTGGGGGCTTGGGGGGGGGGGGAGGATGGGGGGTTAAGAGAAGATCACACATTTTTTCTACTTTGTTTTTCCTCAAGGGAGTTAAAAATTAAACCCCAAGATGTTTTCACGTGCTAACTCGGCCACACAAAACGGGTTTGCTTGCGTGTCGGGGGGGACTGAAACCCGACTTGGGGAATCGATACAAGCCCCGTTGTTTGTGATTACAAATAAAACGGGAAATGGGCTGGGGAGTGGTTATCTTCATGGGGACTTTCGTTGTTCTGGCGTTGATACGATGACATGACTTTGACGGGTACTGACATTGACTGTTTATTCCTTTTTGTTGTCCCCGGACCAGTCTGAGGGCTAGAGAAGTATAAACCCCGATTCAGCTCATTTCTACTCCCCACTTTTTTGGGGAAAAAGGGGCCTAAAAGCCGCCTATTCCTGTTCTTGAAAAGTAACTAAAAAATAAACCTACAAACAAAATACCTGTGGGTTTCCTTTTTAAATACTAATTTACTAAATTTTTAATTTCAGTTTTTGTTTAACCCCTTTTTTTTTTCCTGGTCATTTCAATAATCTTTTTCGCGCAAACATTCTCAAAGATCTTTGTTTTTCAGTAAAATAAAACTAAGTTTTTAACTGTTCTCTAAAGTTTTTTAAAAAACGAGTTATATTTTTGGCATAAAACCACACACATCCTAGCATCCCTTTTCCACTGAAAGCTGTTTTGACAAATGTTTCTTTTTTTAAACTAGCTCTTTCTGCCAACATATCATATAAATAGTGTCGCTTTCCCTTCAACATCTATAAAACTTTTCAAACACTCACTCTTTATTGCTAGGATTAACAAAAATATTTTTTACAGTCCATAAAAACCTTCATCATGATATGTTTTGTTCCATTTAATTTTGGACAGAAAACCACAATATATTAAAATTAAACAAAAAGTTGAAACAGGTCGGGGAAAAATATTTTTTTTTCCAAAACCATTTGCCCCAAAATCAAAGGCAATGAGGAGTTTTTTCAAAAATTTAAACCCCCCCATAGTTTTATAACAGAGTTTAATCAAATTCAGTTTTTATTTTTATCATACTCTCCGCAAAACTTGTTCTATAAAAAAAACCCTATGAGGCCAAAATTTAAGATTTAACCCAATTTGCCTAAAAGATTTTTTTCTATTTAAGTCACGTGTTTTGTTGTTTGTTGTTTTGTTCTTAAAATCCTCGCCTTGTGAAGAACGACGAGGTAACGAAAGGCGTTTAAACGCTAAGTTTTGCCAGCTAATAAAAAATTCCCTTTAAAAGGTCACACAAACCCCCACCCCCCCCATCCCTTCCACACTTTAAAGACAGAAATTAAAATATCATTGTGAACGTTTTCCCAATTTTTGCGGAAAGAATTTAAATTTTTTAGAAGTTTTTTTTAAAACTGTTTTTTTTTCTGGGGAGGATTACTTTTTTTTTCCATACGGCGTTATTTCTTTTTCTTTCCGACTTTATCTGGGTTTAAAAAGACTACATGTAAAGGGCCAGAGTTGAATGTTTTTTCGAAACTTTTTTGAGGGCCCAAAAAAAAGTAAATGGGCTTATAATTCAAATTTTTTTTCCCATTCAAATTTTGGTTTAAGGCCATTTGAGGTCGGGTTTTTCGAACTTTTTTATATTCATCTGGCCAAATTATTTGCTTCTAGATTGGGGTTTTTTTTTAGTTTGGGAAAACCTTTTTTTTGTCGTCCCCTCTTTGCTTTTTAAATCACCATCTTTAGTGACTCAAAACCTCAAAGTCCCTTCTCACCATTCGTTAAACCCGCAACGTCTGAAAGGTCTTTAATTCTAAAGTTATCCCCTAAAGGGGCGTAAGTAACTCCTGGTTTTTCGGGCCCACCGACATTATTTTTTGTAGCGTATTATTTTTTTTCCCAAAAACAATGTGGGGTTATCACATTTCACGACTTCCCTTTTTTGTCTTGGATTTTTATATTAAATGATGACCCTCCCACAAACAATTTTTAAACTGAAAATTTGGGGAATTGAAAAATTTCAAAATCGCAATAGTTTTTTCCCCTGCGGAAAGCTCTAAAACAGTTGAGGCCTCATCTATAAGTTTTCATCAGGCTCAGTCATCCAAATGAAATAGAGTAAAAAAGAAATGAAATCGAGGGGATTTTCCCCCTCATAAGTAGTTTTTTTGGGCCCAAAATAAAACTAAGGGGGTAAATTGAAGTTAAAAAGCCTAATTTTAGCTACTCTCTATCAAAAAAGAAGATTTCCTTCGCTTCAAGCTTAAATGTTAACATTTTTTTAGTTTGCATTTTTAAAAGTTTGAGGTAAGGGCAAATTTTACTCTTGCTTCAGTAAAAAACCCGAATAACATCGGGTATTGTTAACGGGCTCTTTTTGGGTCCCTGCCCCTGTTAACTTTTAAACCTTATTATTCTTTTTGGCTTGCTTAATTAAACCATACGACTTTGTAAAATATTTCAGGGAGCGCGACCGTTCTGGTTCCGATTTGTTTTTAAATTTTGCATTTTTAAAAAAACAAAAGGGCGGTCTTGATTGTTTTTGTTACAAAAATTTTTTAAAAACAAATTAAAAAGGTGCATTAAAATATATGATGCAAAATATTTTTTGGGGCCGCACTACAATCTTAAAAATATAACAACTGACACCCTCGACATTCGTGACCCAACTGTCTTTTTTCAAAAAAAGGTGAGTTCCTTGAAGAGCATCTTAAAACCCCCCTTTTAAAAAGACACATCCAAAAGGGGGTTTATCATCCGATGCGTTTTATTCAAACCCAGTTAAACTTTGTGTTTTTGTGCATAACGGGGTTGGATGTCGTTGCGATCACAAAATATCCGCCCTTGGTTAGGTCAGTGTACGATTTTTTTCATTCCCCTTCAAGTATTTTAACTAAACTGCGCGCCATTACCAAATGACAAACCGTTTTCCTTTCAGAAACAGAAAGACAGAAGGTTTTTGAAAGGGATTTGTAACGAATTCATATTAACACCAAGAGGATTTTTGACAAAAGTTGGATCTTATCAGGCCCTGGGCACCCTTATTTTGGGGCATGCACAAAAATTTTAAAATTTTGACTGGACCTCCTTACACATCTTTCTTTAAAGCAAACCCTTTTCACCTCGGAAAAAGCAAGGCATAAAACACCCTGGACAACATTTATCTTAACATTTTAAAGGGGCCTAATGGGCGGGAAAGAACGAATAAACGATCTATTCGTCTTACGTTTGGTGTTTGCTAGGGCCCCAAGCACGGGCAAGATAAGCAAAATGATCCTTCTACGGGCTTTGACGCCAAAACAAACTTAGAAAATTTAGAGGACCCCTTTAATTTACAGTTTTTTTACCTTCAAGTTTTCAAAGGTCCCAAACAGTTTTAAAATACCAAGTCGAAAGTAGACTTTGCTGTTGGCACTGGTTTATACTTTTTTTCCCTTTCTGCCCTTTAGACCCCGGGTAGGAATAATAAAAAAACATAAAAATGAAATTCTTATAGCAGGCAATAAACAAAAGGTTTGGGGAAAAAAAACGACATAAATTCTGAGCCAGTAAATTGAAGCAGTAAAAACACCCAAGAAAAGTCATCCAATCCCCGCGCCCAAAGCCCAAAGGCCCTAAAAGATCAGCAACCGGGGACTCGTCCGTGACCAGAATATAAAAGACAGCTTTTTTTTGGTTTTAACGGGCCCTAGGTTTACCGGGTCTTTTTTTACAAAATTTAAACCCCCAACTATTAAGAGAAAAAATGCCCAAAAGTGTTTGGGCCCATAAAGCCAACTACTTTGCTTGCGTAACAAAACCCAGTACAATACTCCCCAATTTCCGGTAAAAGCTCCACGGCTTTACCAGCAAAATTTTTTTTAATAAATTGCAAGATGATAAAGCTTTTTTTTTTCCCTGATTTTTCAGGCGATGGCGGTGGAGGCACGGGCTTTCCCCGCTCCCGCCTGTAAATAGCCATCCCCGTGTACTTATGCAAATCCAAAGGCCGTTAAAACGCTTGAAATTAAATCCTTTGCTCTCTAAACAGCGTTCGTTTCGTCGCTAGCGTTGTGCCCAATAAAAATTTTCCGGTTTTCCTTATTCTTTTCACTGATTCGTAATTGTTTTCGGTTATGACAGCATTCTAGTCTTGCTGATCCTCTTGTTAAAGATTTTTTAGTCTTTGGGGTTATTTTTTTTTTTAATTTTCAGGCCCAAATTGGCGTCATCGCCTAAACGAGTTTTTCTTTTTCTTTTTTTATATGCCCATCAGTTCACCTAGTTTCTAAATTGTTTGTAATTCGCCTCTGGCGGTTCTTAAGTACGATAAGGGGCTAATAATTCTCCATGGGCAAGGGGAAATCTTTAAATTTTTTTTAACCGTTTCTTCTGAAAAACTAGTTTCTCTTCATTGTATTTATTAATTCCCCCTGCTGATTTTTTTAACTTTAATTTCCCAGTTTTTTTTGGTTATTTTTTGGGAGTTCTTGTAGTGTGTTTTAAATTTTAGCAACTGCTCCCCCCTTAATTTTTGGTTGAAATCCCAAAGCGATTTTGACTTCACACTGAGTCTATTTCTATTTGAACCCGGCAAAAAACTTGATGGGGGGGTTATTTTGTAACCAACAATTTTTTCCCTTGACGTTTTTTACAGACAAATGACCTTTTTTTAATTCAAAATCATTTGGGTCTATAAATTGGGGAGGTTCTTGGCCAAATTTTTTGTAAAAGCTCCGACCGTATTTTCTGTTAATTCCCGCTGCATTAGACGTTGAGCGATGCTGTTAAAAGGGGATCATTTCATCATGTCGTCCCAGGATTAAAAAACCATAATCTTTCATCTTCAATTCCTGCCATTTTTTAAAAAATTAATTTTTATTTTGCTTCAAAAAAAATTTCGCAAGCACAGGGCTCGATTTTTAACCCGCAAGAAACTGAAAGACCCTTTTGGCGTGGGGGAAATAAGGGACATTACTTTTTCCAAAAAATTTCCACTACTATTGATGCAGATCAAATTCTTACTTTTAATTTTCCAGCTTGGGAGCAGATGACGTGATTGGCCAGGCTTGCGCGTCTTACTTTCAAAATAGTACTCGTTTCAACCAGACCCAAACAGGCAGTTGTACAAAATCTGGACGGGCAATCGTTAAGAAAATTTCTATAAAAACTTGGGGGGCAAGAAATATTTTTTTTAACAATGCAACATATTTTTAACCTTTTGTCTATCTAACCGGGAGAAAGGGTGTTTTTTGCGTTTAAAGGGAATAAAAATAAAAGCACTAAAACTAAAAGGGCCTGAAGATACTAAAGACGGCAAAAAGTTGAGCCGTAAAGTTTGCGTATGGAAACGCTTTTCCATTCCCTTAGATTTTGAGTTGTTAAAAGCGCAGGGCCCCATACTTTCAGGACTTTAAAAGACAGACGTCATTAAACAAATTTTTAAAAAAAAACAAAGTGTTATCAGATCAACAGAAACCGAAAAATGTCAGCATTTCTGACTCTCGTTAGGTTTGACTTTTAGCAACTCTAATTTAGCAAGGCAGATTGAGCACCAATATCATAAAAATTAGCAATATATTACGAAAGGTTTTTCATCATAAAACAATCCTAAAAGCGGGGCAGACACTATAGGAAATTTTTAGTTTTAGCGTCTCGCAAGATCGTTTAAAAGGGTTTTTTGCTGTGTGAAATGAAAAAAAACCATTAAAAAGGGGAAGTGAAAATTTTTTTAATCCAAAAATAACAAAAGTAAATTTTTGATTGGGGGGCGCCCAACCAAATCTATGCTAGGGGCTTAAACCCTTATCAGCTTTTGTGAAATAAAAAACTGTTTTGGAGGTGGGGGGTGTAAAATCCAACAGTTGACCTTGTGGCAAAAGTCTACACCTTCACAGCGAAGACTGTGTTTTTTTTTTAACAAAAAAAATACGGTTTAGGATTGACCAAAGGTCAACAGGGGATAATCGTTACATGAAGCGGGAGAACTTGAGAGACTAATAAACATTCAATGAAAAAGAAAAAAAGCTGATAAACCGCAAATGTACATTTTTTTTTATATTAAATGCGCACTGAATATTGAAAAAAACAGTTTAAAAAAGTATAAAATACAAATTATTTTTATTTTATAAAAAGCAGTCGTTCAGTTTTCCAAACGTGCCTACAGCCCGCCAAAAAAGAAAATAGCAGAAATTCGCTGTTTGAAACCCCAAAAAAAAAAAAACCCTTCAGATTAACCAACATTAAAAAAAAACAGAAGTACTGGAAAGACCTTTAAAAATACACAAAACTAAACAAAGGGATTCTGCCCCTTTTAAATGCTTTTACAATGTTATACTGGGGCATCGACTATTAGTGCTCTATCAGCGGAACGAGCGGGGGGCCTTAGAAACGGGCATAGGCGCCCCCGCAGCTTTACCTCTAGGTTTTTGCCCCTTTAGTTTGGGGCCTGTGTTCATTAGCTGTGGGTGCCGCCAGCAAAAAAAAAAAAAACTAAACCCAAAAGCACACAGCAGGGTTCAATAAAAACGGCAAAATTTTGCTCGTTTCAAGCTGAAATAAAAAAAAGCGCTAGTTGACCAAACATCAGGATGAAAAATTTTTAATCTTTTTACAGGCCATTTTGATACTAAAAAAAGACAAAATTTTGATCTCAAAAAAGGCGAGGGAAATTTTTCTAAACAGCCAGACGCCGAGCAGAAAAAAAGGAATGTTTAAAAAAAAGTAAACAAAACATTAAAACTCTGCTCTAAACAGCTCACATTAACAACACCAAAAAAGGGGTTTAACTTTATTTTTATGATTAAGCGAAAAAAAGACCGGATATTGATTCGTTTTTAATATTTTTTTTTTTAATTTAAAAAATATTTGGGAGTTAGAAAAGACTAACATGGCAAGATATATGAAGGAACCAAATTTTTTTAAAGAAAATGCAGAAATTTGAAAGAGCGCTAAATGATATTGATTTAAAAGTCATTGCCCCAACAAACACAGGAAAACGTTTTTTCTGTATTTCTCAATTCCATTAAACAAACATAGCCCCGCCATTAAAGTAATTAGCTTTTTTAATCGACTATGAAAAATAAAAAAGGAAATCTAGAAGTCTGGGTCTCAACTAAAAACAGACTATTTTTTTTCCATAATGACTTAAACCCCTTTTTGGGCAGACAAACTGCTTAACATTTGACCTCCCGCTGAAAGCAAAAATGAGAGGCTCGGGTTTTGGTCAGGGGCGAAGCCCTAGAGATAAATAAAACAGCTAAGTATGCACCGATTTTTGGGCAAGTCTAATTTCCCCACTACCCGCATTAGTCGCAAAAAAGCGTTCAAAAAATAAAGAAACAACAACAAATGTTTTTGTGGTGTGTTTTGCAAGGCTGCATTACCCCCGCAAAACGCAGAGGAGGGTCAAACCCCCCCTTTCATCAATGACTTAACTTTATGGAATATCCTTTCCTTTAGTGTAGATCAATATCGTTTGAAGAACAAAAAAAACCCCATAACTGTTAAGCTAACATGGGGTAGGAAACAGATTTTGGTCCGATTTAAAATGTCCAAGAACAGCCCAACAATGGGAAACCCGACAAAAGCCCTTTACTTATGCTGATCTTTCCCCCCAGAGGGGGGCCGCATTCCATTGAACGCACAATGATAGATTATTTTCCCCTACTTTAAAAAATTTTTGGGATAAACAAAATTCTGCAGAAAATTTTAACAAGAACCATCGTTCAAGCCGCAAACGAACATAAGAAACATTGTATTGGCCCAGTTGACTTAATACAGAACTAATACGCCCCCCCCCGGTCTAAAGTTAGTTTTTAAAAAACTGGAAAAAAAGCAACATTCTCCATACGTAGTTTACCAACTTCGAGCGCTTATTGTTCCTTTTAAGGGCCCGCACCCCCAAAAAACTTTAAAAAAAAGTCTTTAAAGATAATATAGATTTTTTCATTTGCCTTATTATTTTTAGGTCGGGGTGGCGCTCATTCAACGCCAGAAATTTTATAGAGGACCAATGCGCAGAAACATTTTAAAACGCATGCAGCAAGTGCGTATGAATGTTCTAATAATCGATTTATCTGAAATCAGAGAGCCCGAAGCCCAAAACGTATGCCTAGCCCCTCACTGTTTTGGATTTGCGGTTTAGAGCTAACGCCCCAAGAGTTTAAAACCCCCCCATAAGAGACCATGATCACATTAGGGGAAGTCAGAGGGGCAGCGCAAACAAATCCCTCTTCAACTAATTTTTAACCTAAGACAGGAAGCTCCCATCTTCTTTTAACTTCGGGTTACGACTCCCCCCTTTTTAATGAAAACAGTGGCGATGCCCTTTGGGGGGGCATGCATTGCCAGTCATCAGAAAAGTACATGTGCTTTTTTAAACTAAAAAACATGTCTTTTTTTGACTTTATGCAAAACATGATGGGTTCTTAAGCACGGGTAGTCCTTAAAGCCTGCCCAAAACGGAAGAAAATTTTGACCAACGCTTGTTTGAAAGGGCGTTTATCCTTATGAGTAAAGAACAGTTGGGAAAGGTTTGACGAAGAGACACTCCCCCCTAAACGCGCTTTTCTATCTTAAGGAAAGGACATCAGCGACTTCGATTACCGCATGCTCAAGATGCGGGCAGAATTGAGTAAAACGAGGGGAACTATCATAATCCTATTGATGGGAATACAGTTTTTTGGCGGGCGCTTTGAAAACTTAGAAAGACCTCAAAACATTACAGTTTGATCCTGCGCATTATTTTCGCCCCGGTACTGGGACGGGTTTCTTAAAATTTTCTGGGGTACGATTGATTTATTGCAGATTTTCCCAAAGATTTTAGGATTGAAAAAGGATTGCGTGGGGGGAAATTTGTATGGGCGTCGCCCATTTCTGAAAGCAAACAACAATACTTGACGACTCGATCCAAGTAAAAAGGGCTAACTATTCATGTAAGATGCAAACAATTGTATGGTGGGCAAGGCGCAATCGCTTCCATTACGCAACTTTAAAAAATACCAGGGACGAAAAATATTAAAAAGGGTTAAAGTGGTTGAGCAGTTTAACGCCTGATCAAAAGCGCGGGGGGCATTCTAGAAGTTGATTGAAAATCCCCAGAACCCATGACCGCATAATATATCCATTGGGACAGAAAAATCTAAAGTGGACCCCCAAAAGAGCCGCCAAAATTGTGCCTAATCTTCGGGCAAAAAAAAATTTGTCGTCATTACAGACTTCACAATTTTTTTAAGACAGGTTGAAGTTAACAGCTGTTCACGCATAAATTTCTTTGTCAAGAACAGTTCAGAAAACCCTACATCATGAAAAACATGATCTCAGAACCAAATCCACAATCTTAGAAAAAAAACTTTTTTAAGTTATGAAAACACTGTTTTGGGGAAGATTGGGGAACCGCACAAGCGCAAAGATGTTAATTATCACCAAAGAACGAAGAATTAAGCTGACTTCAAACCAAATTATCAGGATTTAAAAATTTTATGATCACTTTTTTGGGAAAATGATAAAAAAAAAAAAAAATCAAATTGCAAACCCTTTTTTTTGGTTTAAAGTTTTAGAATTATCAAAAATTTTTATGTTAGAATTTCTTTTCGACTACTTTAAGCCCTATCCTGAGCCAGAGTACTTTACACAGATACAGAAGTTTTGTTATAGATATCCCTATGAAGACATCTAAAAGAAAAGGAATTGAAGACAAAGGACATGCGGGATGTAGATACATCAATTCCCCAAAGTTCACCTTTACATTCAATTTTCTAACAAAGGGTTTTTGGAAAATGAAGGTGAATTATCTGGAAAGGTAATCAAGGGTATTGGGGTTTAAAGGCAAAAAATACAGTATTTTGACCAGGGGGAAAAAACATTTAAAAAAGCAAAAGGGGAAAATCCGCGCGTTGGCAGTCAAACATATACATGACAACACAAAGAAGCATTGTTTTGGGAATAAGACTTTTCATCAGACAACGAAAATGCGACAATCTACATAGATCAACACAATGTTTTAAAAAAGAAGTCTTAGATAGAAAAAACCAAAAGGGTGTTTTTAATCCGAGTTTTTTATAGCAAAGGGGCCTGGGAACCCAAATTAATTAAACGGAACTGTGCCTGGCGGAATTTTTGCAGTTCTTCTTTCACAAAAAAATCTTTTAGGGCGGCTGTTTTTGGGGTTTTGGCCCGTTTTTCCCCTAATAATACACGGGGGGATTTATTTTCAATTCTTTTTTTTTTCGACGGGGAACACTCCCAAAATTTGGGTCGGGTTGCCCTGATGCGATTGCCCCCCTTTGCTTCCCCCGTAAATAAAGGTACCTTTCTTTTAAACCCAAAAAGGGAATGTTTTTCTGGGGAAAATCTCCCTTTAGCAACTTTTTTGTTTTTTTTTTGATTTCTTTACTGGCTTACCCCTTTAAATTCTTCTTATTATTGCGCGCAAAACTGAGGGCTCTCTAACCATTTTTGTGTTTTCGAGAATTGTCTTTTAGCTCTCTGTATACTGGAGGAAAAAAATCTTTCAGCTAACTGTTTGTTAAAGTTTTTGACTAAACCCCGTGATCAGAACTCCTGGAAGCCTCTTTTTAAAGGGAACTCTAGTTTCAAACAAAATTGATTTATTGGCCTTTAAATTCTTTTCCCCTCACGATTGAATCATGCGAGGGGGAAAATTATGGACCTCGCTGGTATATCGCTGTAGGGAACAGCAAAAGGAAGCACCTTTTTGTTTAAAGTTTTTGCTCTTGTTATCTTAAGCCCTGTCAATGACGGGGGTGGTACTTAAATCTTTTTCGCTAATCCTATCAGAGGGTAAATACAGAAGACCATTTGTGGGGGTTTGTTTTGGGATTTTATTAAAAAAGTTGGGCCGGGATTCGTCAGGGGGGGTAAATAAATTTCCAAATCGCTTGTTTAGATAACCATTCTTTTTCTGTTTGTTCACTAAATCCCGTGTTGGGTTAGCTTTTGATTCTGTGATACCCTTCCATATCCTTTGGGCGAATAAAAATTTTGTTCATTTTTTTTTTCAGCCCAAAATTATGTGCAACAAAATACACAAGGTCATACCAACGACAAAAAACCCGATTTCTTGCATCTTTTTTTTTTTGATGGTTGATAAAAATCCTGAATTTTGGTGGGGGGAAGTCTCGATTGTTTTTCCCGTTACTAGATAAAATTTTTTATTGCTTGATCAACTTTTTAAAGTGTAAACGCATGCCCCTGTCTTTTCGTGTGTCTTAATAAAATCTAATGCTCAAGTCTCGCCTTTATAGGCGTCTTGGCAGCTGCAGTTGCTCCCAAACTTTGTTTTGTCTTTTTTTCTCGCCGCCATTCCCAGTTTACTAAATGCAAAATTATGCCGTAAAAGCAAACGCATTCCCACAGCGCCCCCCCATATTATTTGCGAGTGAAAACCATTTTTTATAAAATTTTTTTTTTTTTACATTTTATATTCTCGGAAATTTTCCTTTCTTTCTAAAAACTTTCGTGGGAAAACCCAAGCTGCAATGATAGCAATCACTTTGCTGAACCTCAAAATCTATTTTCCAAGTCTGTGGTTAATTCTTAAAGGCTTTTACAGCATTGGTTCCCACACTTTGCCCCCAAAACAGGAATGGTATAAAGGTTGGTAACAGTTTTTTCGGTGCTCATTTTTATAAAAAAAATAATTTAATTTAATAAAAAACAGAACAGCGATGATCTCCTACAGCTACAAGGGGGCCCAAACCTTTCCCGAACTAAAGAATGACCAAATTAATGATCACTATTATGCCCCAAAAGGAGGGTTTTATTTTGGCAGCGTGGGGGAAAAAAAAACGTTCCTCGGAACTGAATTTGCATTGAACAGATTCAACAGATGTCGCCCCAAGACATTATAAAGTTTCTAACAGGTATGAACGCACTTGGGTCTGAATGGTGAAAAATGTGGGCAAACGGTTTTAGTTTGTACACTAAACTAGTCTAGATTTGCTCCCTTGATTTTGAACAAGATTTACGTATGATTAAAAAGCAAGTCCGTTTTTTTAAAAAATCATTAGAGTCTTAGGGTGTGATTATACTAAAAATTGGAACTTTTATCGCCAATCATGGGATTATAACTTTTAAAACATATAGATTTTATTTTCCCCTTTAAAATGAACGAGCTGGAAAATCATCAAACCAGGAAACATTTATCAGGGAAAAAGTAACCAAGCCAAAAAACAGCAGAAAAAGTGAACCAGGGGGGGGACCATTAAAAATCCTGGCGGGGTTGAACAGGAAAAAAATTAGCAGAGTGGAAAAACAAAAAAAAATTTAAAGTTACGAATATGACTCATTTTATGGAAAAAATCCAGCCCAAACGCAGAAAAAAAAGGAAAAATTTTTGCCCTATAAAAACTCCATGTATTCAAGGGGCCCAAAATCTTTAAGGGGAAAATTTAAAATTAAAAAATGTTGTCATTTTTGGGCCCTTGCTGCTGCTTGGGGCAGTTTTTAGGGTTTTAAAAAAAATAAACCGATGCCCAGAAACAAAAAACAACTAAAAAAATCTGAACCCTTAAGCAAAAAAGACAAATGCACGCCAAAAACCGCCATAAAAAAGAAACCCTTTTGATCCATTTTAAAAGGAATAAAATTTTAAATTTTTTATAAAAAATAAATCATGGGGGATTTAAAAAGATAAACAAAAAATAAAAACAGAAGTTATAAAAGAAAATTTCCCCAAAACCAGAATTGTAACAATCGGTGCTTCGGATTAAAAATTCATTAAAATTTTCAAAAACGCTGACAAGACATCCCAACATGACGCTTTTTTTTTAGGCGTGTGTGTACTATTTTAACCCTATATTTAAGATAAAAACATAGCTTGTTTTTTTTGTAATTTTTAAGATAAATTAATAAAATTTTGGGTTTTACTTTTAAAAGGGTGACTTAATCAAAACTTATCAAGAAATGACAAAAATTATTTAAAAACTTAATTAAGAACTTTTTAAGAAATTTAATAAATTAATTTAAAAACCCTTTAATTTAAAAACTTGGGGGCTTGGGGGGAGGGGTGTGTGTGGTGACACGGGGGGGTTAGGGGGGAGGACGTGCGTGGTGGGGGGGGGGTGGGGGGGGCGTGCGTGGTGGGGGGGGGGACTGGGCGTGGGGGAGGACAAAACACACACCACACAAACAACAAAAACCCAAAAAAACAAACACACAATAGACAGGACAGTGCTTGTAAGATTGGGGTAGTTTGCTGTGTCCTCTTTTCAAACCCGGCTTGGGAACTGGGGTTTTGGCAGAGTTACAGCAGTTTTTGCTGTAGCCAAGCTTTTATGGCGGGTCTAATCGCCAGTAGTTAGACATCCCTCATTGTATATTTTGGGGCATTTTTATGAAAATATGTGGCCCCACCTATCCTTCCAATGTAAATGTACTAAGGCCTGCTAACCCTATCTATTTTCCAGTTGATAAGGGGGCACTGCGTTTTTTTAAACAATCAAAAAGCCGAAGCGAGCAGGCGCAAATGCTATGGGAGCAAACCGACATGCATGTCGTTACTTTTTTAAGCCACGTCATTTTTCTATTTTGAAACCCTACAGCATGATGTTACTTATTTTGAGCCCCGTCATTACAGGCTGAACCGGAAGTGTGGCTCCCGGTTTTCCGTGTCAGGAAAACCCGGGAAATGTGGCCCAGGTTTCCTCAGGCCAGGTGTTGATACTTCGTTGTTACCCCCAAACAAGCACTGTATGTCTAAATGGGGTGTTTTCGCCTGATGTGGGGAAAACCTGCGCTTCACCAGTCTTTTTTTACCTTCAATCTAAGCATCTCTTCAATTTGCTTCAGTTTGTCTAATATAACTGATTGGGGAAAACCCAAAGGGGTAAAATCGGGAAATGCCCTTTAAGCGATTTTTGCAAAGCCGCAGTCTAAAGCGCTGAAAATCAATAGCCATTTTTTCTTTGCCACTGAGCCCCTTTTTGTCACTTTTTCTTTTCTTTGTCTCTCCTGCCTTTTTTCATAAATCAAAACTTCCCCAAAAGAAAGTAAATCAAAATTTTTGAGCGCTGCCTTTGAGATTTCTCACCCCTTTTTTTCTCTTTTTACAAAGTCTTTTTTCATTTTGTTTGAGCTAAAAAAAGCACTGTAAAGTTCTGTTGATATAGCATGACTAAAACTGCTTGTTTGAAACAAGATAGTGTGTAATCATTAGCGTTGTTGGTTACTCTTTTTTCTTTCCCCCCTTTTTTCTTTTAAACAAATCTTCCATCTTCCTTTTTTGGTTTTTTTGGGAGCTCATTTGGGCCTTCTTTTTAGCCTTAATGCTATTGAGGCCATCTGCCAAAATTATTTATTTTCTTCTAGTACTGGTTCTTCTTCTTCCATAACGGGTAGCTTTTCTCTTGTTGATCCATCCTTCAGGAAGAATTAAAGAAGTTTTTTGTTGAGAAAAAACAAAAGTTTTTGATTAGCTGCTAGGGTTTAGAAATTTCCTGATTTTAAAACTTGCGAAGAAGGACTACCAAATAATTCTGCTTTTTCACAAGAAGAAACCTATCACCCGACATAAAATCTTTTACAAAAACCTTTTTCACTAAAAAAAAACCCGCGTCTTTCCCCCACATCCCCGTATCCCGTGTTTAAATTTTTGGATTCGGCCAACTTTTACAAAGCAGCGCATTTTTCTCATCAATAGCCCCAAAAACTATTAAAACTGGGTGTATCTTTGTCAAAAATATTGTCTTCAACGAGCCAACAAACCTTTTAAAATACACAATTTTGTTTTTCATAAACCGGTAGACACCCACGCGCCGTAAAACACAACCGCTTGCACCTGTCATGGAAGAAATTTTGAGTTAATTAGTCGTAAACGGGCCTCATTGGCAGGCGTAACAGGACGCCACGCGGGCTGATGTATATGGGCGATCGAGCAAGCTAGGCAGGGGAGTGGGGGAGGGGGGGGGGGGGGGGGGGGGGGGGGGGGGGGGGGGGGGTTTTTGGGGGGGGGGGGGGGGGGGGGGGGGGGGGGGGGGGGGGGGGGTGGGGGGGGGGGGGGTGGGGGGGGGAAAGCAAAAAGTTTTTTGGCCCCCTTCAAAATGAAAAAATTAAAAAACCCCCCCCGGGACCCCCCCACTTTTGGGCCCTAAATTTCGGTAACCCAGGGTTTTTTAAAAGTTTTTTAGGGTTTGGTGTATGGGTGTGTTTTGTTGTGTTTGTTTGGGTTGGTATTTGTTGGTGGGCTTTTTTTGTTACGCAAAACAGGTACCTTTTGGCCCTTTTGAAAAATTATAAAGGGGCTGAACGGTGTTTTACCCCTCTTTAACAATAAATCCCCCGGCCCTTTGGTCGTTTCAGGGGTTTTTTTCCCCCACCCTTTTTTGGTTGTTGACGTGGGGAGGGGGGGGGGGGGGGTTTTGAAATTGCCCGGGATATTTTTGAACGGCCCTATCCGGGTTTTGGTGGGGTGTTTTTTTTGGGAGGGGAAAGATAGGGGGTTTTGGTTGTTCCCAAACCCCGGGGGGGATAACAAGGGGGAAGCCTGTTTAGTCCTTTTGGGGGCCCCCGTTTTTTTCCCCAAAAAGGGAAAACCTTTTCCCGGCACGGCCCCAAAAAGTGGCTAATTTTTGAAGTTTCCCCCCACCTCCCCGGGGGGGGGGGGGTTTTTTTGGGGGGCCCGTTTCCCGTAACCCCCCGGGGGGGGGGGGGGCCCGGGGGGGTTTTTTTTTGGGGGGGGGGGGGGGGGGGGGGGTTTTTTGGGGGGGGTCGGGGGGGGGGGGGGAAGGTTATTTTACCTTACCTCCCAAGGGGGTGGGGAGGGGATAAACCAAAATTTCGCCAACGGCGGTTACCCAGCCCTATTTTATGGCGCCATAATTACGGGGATGGGGCCCGCCCAGGGTACTGCCCCCCAAAAACCCCCAAGCCCTCTAATTGGGGTTTTTGCACAGTGTATGCGCAAAAATGATGTTATTGATAATGATCAGAAAATTTAAATTTGAAAACGGAAAACCCCTACAGAGTATTTGTTTTTTAGGGTCGTTTTTTTTGTTACTTGTCAGGAACGGGAAATAGGGGGTTTTTAGGCCACTTTTCGCCCAAAAACGTGGGGATTGAAGTGATCAAATCGGTGTTTAACTTTCCTGGCTGTAACAATAAGACCTCGCACGCGCGGGTGTAGGCTGCAGTTTTGGGACATTGTTTCCTTCCCCCCCCCTTCGGGGGTGTGTACTGGGGGAGGGGGGGGGGTGCGTGGTGTAAAGCCTCGCCGCGCGATGGAGTGGTTGGTGAAGCGCGCGCTGCATGCGCGGCGTGCGCTTGCGTCCCGCGCGTGTGTGTGTGGTTGGGGAGGGGAAGAGAGGAGGAGAGAGTTGTGTGTGGTGTGTTCACAAATCCGAGAAGGGAGATAATCTACATTGGGTGAAAGCCTTTTTGTGCAGCCCTTTTCGGGGGCCCCGTTATGTGTAAAATTAAAAGGGGAAACCATTTTGTGCCCCTAGTTAAAAATACGGCCGAAAGTGTGGGTACATTTTATGGGAAATAAAATCGCCAGCCGTCTTTTGTCAAAATCCCCGGGTGGGGCGAGTCGTTTTTTGGCCAAACAATACACAACAGTCCCAAACCCGCGGGTGACCGCCCTGATATAAAATTGCGTCGGGGGGGGTTTGAGCCTTACCTTACCTCCCAGGGGGGGGGGGATGTCATATGAAAGTTGTTTTTTAAAAAAATTTTATGAAAAAAAAAATGAATATGGTTATAAATTTATTATTAAGAAAATTTGGGGCACCTTTTATGGACCCCTATGCAGTCCCACCCTGAATTGGGGGGATTCAGCAAGATTTTGCGGCTCAGTCCCGGGAAACATTTCGAATAAGGAAGCCGTGATGTGTCAGACAAACCCGAGAAAAAATGCCTTCCCAAATTGTCCCAAATTCAGACGAAATGGTATGGGGGGAGGGTTTTTGGAATAGCTACTTCACGAACATCCAGACTGAAGACCCGCTCACCTTTTTCAGATTTCGGGTGAAAAAAGTAGGGCACGTTTCAAGAGTGCGGGTTTTTATGAAAATCTCCCTGCCGAGCACAATGCGAAGGGAACAAAGAAAATGGCAGACAGAGAGAGAGGGGGGGGTGGGGAGGGGTTGACAGACTCTCCATCGCCAGCTCTGAGTGGGCAGAGAACTGCCGGGAAAAGGGGGGGGAGTCTGCAAGAAGTCGTCAAAGGTGCTTCCAACAGGCCTTGCTCACGGGGCACCAAAAAGGCAGGAAAAAAATGCAGGAAACTGCCCTCAAGGGCCCCCAAGGGCCGTCTAGCAAAACTTAAAAAATACATGTCAGACATACTCTATTTCCCGTAACTGTACAAACCCGATTCTTTGGCACAGGGAAATAAAATTTAAAGAATCCAAAAAAGGTAAGAAGGGAAAAT
>JAFLJL010003628.1:0-26872 GCA_018398815.1 Conus ventricosus
TTCACACCTAACATGTGAAGGTGTAGATCTTAGACGCAAGTCTGCTGTTGGATTCTGCCCTCCCACCCCCCCAAACAATTTTCTTATTCGTCAAAATGATGATAAGGTCTAAGTCCCTAGCATAGATTTGGTTAGGACTGCCGCCATTGTACATGTACTTTCGTTATTTTTGGATTAAAAAACTTTCACTTGCTCTTGCGAATGTTCTTCATCTTCACACAGCAATAAAATACCTTTAAGCGATTTTACTGCGACGCTAAGATTAAAATTCCATATAGCGTCTGCCCTGCTTTTAGGATATGTTGAATGATGACGCACGTTTTCGTAATATATTACTAATTGTGCTCATATTGTTGCTCAATCAGCCTGCTAAATTAGAGTTGCTAACTACATCAAACTCTAACGAGATGTCAGAAATGCTGTACTTTGCTTCGGTGTCTGTTGATCTGATAACACGTTTGTAGTCATTAAAAGTTAGTTCGTATGACAATCTGTCTTTTAATGCCCCTTGAAGTATGGGGCATGCCTTTAACAACTCAAAATCTAGGGAATGGAAAAGCGATTTCCAAACGCATAACTTACAGCTAAAGCCTTTTTGCTGCTTTAGCACTGAGTGCAGTTCGGCGCCTATTCTAAGTTTTAGTGCTTCTTCATTGCCGATTCCTTGAAACGCAAGATCTTCCCTTTCATTCGCGGTTAGCCATAGATCAGAATAGGTTAAAAATATGTCTGCATTGTTAAAGAAAATACTTCTTTCCCCTCAATTTTATAGAAAATTTTCTTAACGATTGCCCGTCCCAAATTCTGGACAACTGTTCTGGTTTGGTCTGTTGTTGAAGCGAGTTCTATTTTGAAAGTAAGCCGTGCAGAGCCTGGCACAATCAAATCATCCGCTCCTAGGTCTGGAAATCTAACAGTAAGAATTTGATCTGCATCAATAGTAGATGGATTATTTGGAACAGTAATATTTCGTTATTTCCCTTCACGCCATGGGTTTTTTCAGACTTCATATGCGGGTCAAGAATTAAGCCATATCCTTGTGACATTTTATAAAACAAAATAAAAAGTTAATTATTTAAAAACATGGCGGAATTGAGTGAAGAAGATATGATATTGTGATCTGAAGACGACGACATGGATGAAAGGACTCCTTTGACACAGCATCGCTTAGCGCTCTCATTGCGGGAAAATGAATTAACAGAAGTAAGTCAGATCATTATACCAAAGTTTAGAACTAGAACCTCCGAAACTATATACCCTGATGATTTTGAACTAAAAGATAACCATTTGTATTTTTAGAAACGACAAAGGAGAACGTGTTCCGCTTACGGATAAACGAGACGCATCAAAGTTTGTAGGCATGACTACAATTAAACAAAGGCTCCGTGTGAGCGAGCAGAATCGCCTTGGCTTTACTAAACCAAAATTAGGTCCGGAGAAGTTGCTAAAGTTCAAAACACACACAAAAACTCCCAACAGATAACCAAATACAACCACGCCACATGAAGATTTAATTCAAACAGTGGACGAAGTAAGAAATACAGTCAGAACTCACTGGAAAAGAAGAAACAGCATTAAAACAATACACGATCCCCGCTACTACCTATGAGAGAATTATTAGCCCTTGATCGTACTTTAAGAACCATCAAAGGCGAATTAACAACAATGTAGCAAAACAAGTAGAACTAGATGAGCATAAAAAAGAGAAAAAAAAACTCGCTGAGACTGACGCCGCATCGTAGGCGTGAATTAAAGAAAGAATAGCCCAAAGACTAAAAAATCTTGACAACAAAGATCAGCAAGACTAGAAGCATGACTACTAACCGTGACCAATTACGAACTCAATGAATAGAATAAGAGAAACTATCGAAAAATTTTATATGAAGACACAACGCTAGCAGAACGATACGAACGCTGTTTAGAGAGCAAGGATGTCACATTAGCAGCGTTATAACGGCCTTAGGATTGCAATAAGTACACTGGTGATGGCTATTACGGCGGTGGTGGAGGGCAAAGTCCAGTGCCACCATCGCCATCTCCTGAAAATCATGGTAAAAAAAAAAAAGCTTAAATCATTTTGCAAGTTTTTTAAAAAAAAATTCCCCGGGTAAAGCTTAGACTCTTTCCCTTTGTATATTAGGGGGGACGTTAGCGGGCTTTTGTCTACCGCAAGCAAAGTAGTTGGCTTTTTTGGGCCGAGAAACTTAAGGGCGTTATTTTTAAAATATTGGGTTACTATTTAGTAAGAAAAGACCAAGAATCCAGGGCAGTTAACCCAAGAAAAAGTGCTGTTTTTTAAAAATTCAGGGTAAATCGCAAACAAATCCCGTCTTAAACAGTCTTTGGACTTTGGCCCTTTAAAGGGAATTGGTGACTTAATTTTGGGGGGGTAAATAGTGTTTTTTTTATGTTTTGAAGTATTACGGGCCCCCAAATTTTAGGGTCGTTTTTCCCAACCTTCTTTTTCATTGCCTGCTATAAAAATTTTTAAATTATTGTATTTTTATTATTGAAAACCTATCTGAGTCTGAGGTCAAAGGCAGCCCAAACAGCAAAGCCCTACTTCGCCCTTGGGCAAATTGTAAAACATTTTGGAAATTTTAAAAATACTTAAAAGGTAAATAAACCCTGTAAATTAAGGGCGGTCCCAAAATTTTGCTAAGTTTTTTTTTGGGCGCGCCCAAAGCCAGTAAAGGATCATTTTAGCTCGATCTGGGCCTGTGCTTGCGATCCTAGCAAACACCCAAAAAGACAAATATAGTCTTTTAATTTCTTTTTCTATTCCTGCTTTAGTTAGACCCTCAGATATTCAAGAAAAAATGTTGTCCACTTTTTTAAATGCTCTTGCTCAAGGGACCCGGGGTAAAACGCTTGCCTAAAGAAAAAAGTGTAAGGGATTCCAGTCATAGTTAAACTTTCTTTTGCAGGGCCCCACAAATAAGGAGTGCCTAAGCCATGTTTAAGACGATTTTTGTCAAAAGGGTCTGTCTTAACTTTAAAATATTAAATTCTTTAACAGACCCTTTTTTAAAAACCCTTCATGTCTTTTTTCGGTTGCTGAAGGGGTTTAAACGGTTTTTTCCTTTTGGGTTTAATGGCGCTCCATTTTCAGTCAAAAAAACGTCTGAAGGGTAAAAAAAAATGAAATCGGGACACTGACCTCACCAAAGGATCGGGGTTGGGTTTTAATTGATCAGCATACGATACCCCACACCATTTGATGCACAAAACAGGGCAAATTTTAAACGGGTTTTCTAAAAAAAACTGCATGGGAAATGACTAAACCCAAATTTTTTTGCGATGAAAGCCCTTTTTTAAAAAGGGGGGGTTAAGATATTTTCTTAAGGAGTACTCCCCTTTTTATAAAAAGTGACAGCTGGTCCCCAGCAATGCAAGAGATCAGTTGCTATATTTTTAAATTGTAGTGCGGCCCCCAACAGAATATTTTGCATTTTTATTATTTTGAACGCGCTCATTTTTATTTTTTTTTAAAAAAATTTTTTAAAAACAATAAAAACCCCAAGCCGCCTCCGTTTTAAAACATGCAATTGAAACCCGTTTGGGGAAAAACCAAAAAGGGTCGCACCCCATGAAATTTTTCAAATCGTAGGGTTTAAATAAGCAAAGCCAAGGAGAATAAAAAGATTAAAAAATTTGATAATAGGGGAAAAATTTTATTTGGCCCATTTAAAATCATACCTGTTTGGTTTTATTAGGGATTTTGCTCACAAAAAGAAGAAATGACACTTCGACATTACTCTCAAACTTAAAAATGCAAACAAAAAACAATGTTAACATTCATACCTGAAAAAAAGCAGAGGTTACCTTTTTAATGTAAGCTAGCTAAAATTTTAAGGCTTTGCACGAAAAAACTGATTTATATTTTACAAAAAAACAAAACTACTTATGGGGAAAAAATTTTCCGTTTCGATTTTTGCAGTACATTCATTACTCTATTTTCATTTGGATGAGCAAGCACTGATAAAAACTTATATGAGGGAAAGGGCCCCAAACTTTTTTAAAGGCTTTTCCCAACCGGGGAAACTGCAATTGCGATTATGAAACATAAAATTCCCAAATTTTACAGTTTAAAAAAATTATTTTGGGGAAAGGGTTTGGGCCCATTTAATTTTAAAGATCACAGACAAAAGGGGGAAAGTCGAAAAAAAAATTTTATAACCTGCCATTTTTTTGGGAAAATAAAAAAAATAAGTTGTACAAAAAAAACCCGCGGGGGGCCAATGAACCGGGAGTTACTTTACCCGCCTGTGGGGTTGAAATAACTTTAAAATTTAAAAGCCCTTTGCAAAACGTTGTGGATTTTGAACAGAAGGGAAATACATTTGTAGGTTTTTGAGTACACTAAAAGGGTGTTTATAAACGCAAAGGGGTTTGGCGAAAAACCAAAAAAGTTTCCTAAACTAAAACGGGCTGGGGCAATCAGAAGCAAATAATTTGGCCATATAATATAAAATGGTTCAAAAAACCCCAAAAACCCAAATGGCACTTAGAACCATTTTTAAAAGGGGAAAATAAAATTTAAATTCATAAGCCCATTTAAAAATTTTTTTAGCGAAAAAAAATTTTCAGAAAACTTCAACTCGGGTTTCCTTTACATGAAAGTCTTGCCAGAGGAAATATCGGGAAAGAAATTAAATAAACCCGTAGGGGAAATAAACAGTAAATCCCCCCACAAAAGAACCCATTAAAAAGGGAAGCTTCTACAAAATTACATTTCCCTTTTCCCGCAAATAAAAATTGGGAGACACGTTCACAATGATTTTTGAAATTTTTGTCTTAAAGATGTGAAGAGGGAGGGTTGTGGGTTTTTAGTAAACGCCTTCAAAAAGGAAATCAAAATTAGCTGGCAAAACTTAGACTTTGCCCATTTTTAAGGTTGGGGGTGGGCGTTTAACAATGGTAAAGGATATTAAGGTCATAACAACAAGCAACAAAATCAATATTAGTCTAAATAAAAAACAATCTTCAGAACAAAAGGGTTTTATCTTACACATTTTGACCTTATAGGAAATTTTTTTATACTGAACAAGTTTAACAGAGGGGATGATAAAAACAATAACTGGATTTGATTAAGTTCTGTTTTAAAACTATGGAGCCTTAAACTTTAGACAAAAAACCCCCCATTGTTCATTAATTTTTTGGGGCAAACGGTTGTGGGAAAAAAAATATTTTTTTCCTCGACCTGTTACAGTTTATCGTTAAAATTTTTTATCAAATTTTTAATTTTTTGTCCAAAACTTAAATTTGGGAAAAAAGCATAACATAAAGAAAGGGTTTTTTGGATAGATGATAACATATTTTTAGTTGATCCCACAAAAAAACTAAGTGAAATGTTTTTGAACCTTTTTTTAAATTGGGTTTTAGGAACGCAGACGCTATTTTTTTATAGATACTGTTCCCGGGAGAAAAAGACAAAAGTTTTAAAAAAAAAAAAACTTTGTCAAAACTAGCCTTTTGTGGAAAAACATGCTGGATAAGTGTGTGGATATTTTTGCCAGAAATTTTAAAATCAGTTTTAAAAAAACTTTAGAGAACAATTAAAGACTGTAAATTTTATTTCACATGAAAGAAAAAGATGCATTTTATGAATGTTTGCGTGAAAAAGAAAGTTTTTGAAAACGATCAAGAAAAAAAATAAATTAAACAAAAAAATTAAAAAACTGAAAAGTTTTGTAAATTAATATTGAAAACGGACAATCCTACAAGTTAAAGTATTTTGTAGGGTTTACTAAATCAGAGAAATAAAAAATGTCCCGTTTTTTTGGATTTGCCCGGGCCCAAACCGGGTGAGGCCGGTTGAGAGCGGGGGAGCCAGAACAGACATTTTTTATTTCCCCTACCTTACCCATATAAAATATTATATATATATATATTAAAATCGAACGCAATCATCAAAGCATATCAATAACAACGAAAAAAAAATGAATCCTCTCCAAAAAGTCATAAATAGGTGGGCTGTACAATCGTGTGGGGGTTGGGGCGAGTTCCAAACCCCGTAGGTGCCTGGGCCTTAGCAGACGAACAAACCCAAAAATCGCAGCTTGGCACAGAATGGGGGAATTGGTCTCTGTTTTTTCTCTTAAACTGTCTTGGCGCTTGGCCCCAGGCGACGTCCCCTGACTGGGCACGGGTGGTTTTTTAAAAGAAAAACACAGTTTTACTTTTTCGATCACATGCAAAGTACGTGACGGAACGCGAACCAAAGAAAAGGTTTGGAGGGGGACCAAAAATATGGTGGGTGGGTGGCGCCCGGGGATGGTTGGGACTCCCCCCGTCCCACTCCCACACCCCAAATCCGCGCCGCGCATTTCCCGCACTCTGAAGCGGTGCTGCCCCGGGGCTGGGGGGGGGGGGGGGGGGGGAAGGGAAAAAGGGGACAAAAGGGGGGCGGGAAAAAGCCGGATGGGGTTGGGTTTCCCAAAACAGGGGTGTAAAAACCGTCGAAAGGGCCCGGGCCTTTCAGGCTTCCCTCCCACGGTCCCCCTGGGGACCCCTGCCACCTTAGCGAGGACCCCCGCGACCCCGCGGCAGCCGTCCCTCCCCCGGCCCAGACAAAAGGGTGGGGGGCCACTTTTCTCCAAAGCCCTGGAACAGAGAGCTATAACCCGGGCTACGAAAATGTCCCCAAACCCCCACCGAACAACTAGGTTGTAGAAATGTTCATGTACACACATCCCCAATACACACCCACGCCAAAAAAAACCCAACAAAAATATCGACTAATTTAAACCCCCTTTACCGGGGAAAGGGCCCGCACGCAAATAAAAACCCCCCCAAAAAAAATTCCAAGGGAACAAGGGGGGGAAACCGAGCCATGTACGGGTTGGGCTGGGGCCCCGCCCCGCATCAACCCCTTTAAAGTCAGCCCGATGCCATAAAAAAACAAACAAAACAAAAATAACTTCAAATACTCGGGCTGAAAACCGGAAAGATTTCCCCCCTGACCCAGGAAATCTTCGGGGTTTAAAACCCACAAGAATTTCCCCCTTTATCTATTTAAACCCTTAAAAATTTAGAACAAACATTGGAACCAAGGAAAAGGGACAAAAAAAAAAAAAAGAAGAAAATTTTATACACATTTTTTAAAAGAACGAAAAAAACAACCATCAAAAGGGAAAAAGAGGAAAAGGAGGGGGAAAAGAGAAAGGGGGGGAGAAGAGAGAGAGAGAGGAAAAGAGGAGAGAGGGGAGAGAGAGAAAAAGAGAGAGAGGAGAGAGAGAAAATGAAGAAAGAGAAGGGGGGGGGGGGAAACGGTACTACTTGCAAAAGTTTCCTAAGGCCAAAGGATCCAACCCTGATCCCCTCAAAAGCCGTAAGCATCTAATACAAAGAGTGGTGAAGGATGAATAAACCCAGAAAAATAATAATTTAATGCTTCCCCCCCATTCGGCTCGTGGGGAAGTAGGAATGAGACAGCTCCGCAGTGTTCCCCAAAGACCTATTGAAAGGTGTTACCACGGTCGACGAAAAACCAAGTAGTATATGGGGCCCCTCTCGGAGGGACGACCAACGAGACCTGATGTAACCCGCTTCGCGTAGTTTGAGTCCCCTATTCTAGAACCACGTAAAAGAACTCTTAAATACTAACAGGGGGGAGAAACTCCGGCAGACCACTAAGTTAGTTCCCCTCGCATTGCCCTCGAGAGGGGCGACAGAAAGGTGAATTGAGTGATGCGGAAAAGCACGAGGGTTTCTTAGAATCAACCTGAACATGACACGGGTTTCTGGGATGAAACAGAGAGGTCTCGAGCGCAAAAAAAAAAAACAACCCAAAAAACTACCTGACTGTGGAAAAAGTTTCAGGCGGGGCCTTCACGCCTGTCGTGTGCCCAGACGGGTCGTGACACACTGACACAATCAGCCGTGTCTCCTGATGAGTCCGATCCAGGGGATGAAAGCCTAGGCAGGCAATATAATAAATGTGCTTTCAAGAGGGATTACGATGTTTCCATCAGCAGCTAGTGAAGGGTTTCCCTCATATTTATAATATATTTAAACCCATTTTTTTCATTTAAATTTTTTTTTAAAGTTCAAATCTTTCCCAAAATCATTACTATAATAAATGAAGAATTGCTAACCTGCACTGTTTTCCCCCACTACTTAATTTTTCAGCGTCATTTGAATGTGCCCATTTGAAGGTTTATCAAAAACGGTCATGTAATCACTAGGTCAGGAATGATAAAGCATCTTCTAATCGCACATACAACGCATCTTGCACCATGCAAACAACAAAATTAATACAGACAGTAGGCAACCAATTTTGTGTTATATACACAGAAGGAAAGCCGTAACTGTTGATTGAAAGGGACACACACACACACACACACACACACACAACACACCACACACACACACAACACACACCACACAACAAACATCCACACACACCACACAACACACACACACACACACACACACACACACACACACACACACAAAACACACACACACACACACACGCACTAAGGACCCATATATACTGGTATCCAGAAACATCAATTCGATATTACCACAATGTATATCCAATACACGGGAGTCAAAGATCATCAGAGAAATGAATATTTTTCATTACATAAATCAAAGGGGCTCAGTTTATCTGCTTACAAAACGTTTTTTTGAGCTTTATAAAGAAAACAATTGCGTTTAAAGGGCAGAGAAGCTGTCTCATAAGGTTGATAATAATCTAATATACCAAAGCAAACAAACAAGTTTCTCGGTGTAATCTTCCACTATAAACTTTTTTGGAGTAAACATATTACCTTGTAGAAAAGGCTGGGGAAAAAAAATTGCATTATTACGTGCTCTGTCTGGTATACCTCTGTTTCAACGGAGGTCTCATCTCGTACATGTTGCCTCAGGGCCTAGTTTGTTCAATTTCCCTCGAATGACCAAGAGATTTTTTGTACACCTGGAAAGACAGATTTACACAAGCTAACCGTATTAAATCGTTAGCCTTTAAAATTGCATTAGGGCTTCCCTGAGGGTTTCATTGATTTGTCGTACAAGGAGCTGGTGTGTTACCCGTAAATGAACACAGGCTAAGGTGCCGCTGTAATTTTACAGTGAGAGCTAGAACCATCCCGAATTCAGTGTATATCTACAGCAGAGTTATTTCCATTTTGAAAGTACTAGATTCATAAATTGACATGCCTGTTATAAAATAGACAAATGCATAAGTCATCTGGTTCAAAATCAGCGCTGTTACGGCTCTACATTGTCAATCAGTCTAGTCGTTCAGACTTGGTATATGATTCTTTTTTCTCATTCACAGTTGATAACGCGGGTAAACGATATAACTTTGTTATGGGTTCCAGGGCACTCCAGTTACGTGCAGACTAAGCTGATTTTTTTGCAAAGGAAGCTGCAATGAAATAAATCTGATTTTTGAATTGGATATCCTTCTTTCTTCATCTGAAGCTATTTACATTCTCACAAGTTCAATCTGGAACATAAGACAGAAAAAATACCTTTAAGATTCAGCTCGGAAGTACAGATGGGATTGACTAAACCAACAAGAAAATGTTTTAATCCCCCAGGCCTGTCCCAAATCGTAACCTTGTACATAGGCTGCGGTTTATGAATGGTTAGGCAGGTATTTAAAGCTGGCACCTGCTTGGCAGTGGTCAACTCTTGATATCCTTTATTTTTTTTTTGACAGTACAAGAACTCACTTTCAGCCTCTTCATGAAAGATCAATTTCCATAACCTTTCACTGACTTGTCTAGTGTTTTCAATCCCATTATGAAATGGTTGGGGTCTGGCAATGTTAGATATCTATCTGATTAAATCTCCTCCACTTGGGAAAATATTTTTAACTTCCCCCACCCCCCACCCCCTCCACACTGCCTCCATCCCCAACAGGGGGTTTTTTTTTCAATTCGGGGAATGTTTGAAATGTTAAAATTTTATTCTAGGCATATACCATATCAGTATGGTTCGGTGTCTAATTTGCACGTAGAGCAAGGCTTTTTCATCCCCCCTCCCACTCCCTTCCCCCCTCTTCTTCACCTTCCCCAATCCATATACACCCATCAGCTGTTCGACCCTTACGTGTAATATGCCAGCCACACACACACACCACACACACACACACACACACACACACACACACACACACAACACACACACACACACACACACACACAGAGACACACACAGACACACACACACACACACACACACACACACCACACACACCACACACACACACACACACACACACACACACACACACACACACACACACACACACACACACACACACACACACAGGCACGCACACACGCACGCACGCACACTTTGTACGTTAACACTCGCTGGTAAGAAAATTGCGTGATGTGTTTGATTTATTTGAAAGGTGACATCGTAAATCAAGTTAACACTCGCTGGTAAGAAAATTGCGAGATGTGTTTGATTTATTTGAAAGGTGACATCGTACATCAAGTATACAACCGACTAGTTTTATGGAACGTATGTCGTGACGGAATGACACTAGTCTTTGCACAAACGTATACTAAGAGAGAGAGAGAGAGAGAGAGAGAGAGAGAGAGAGAGAGAGAGAGAGAGAGAGAGAGAGAGAGAGAGAGAGAGAGAGAGAGAGAGAGATGATGATGATGATGATGATGATGATAATCTTTATTTCCAAGGGTAACAGATAAGCAAACACATGCTTTTTTTCATCCGGCCCTCGCCCCACTAAGGGACTAACTAAGCATGACTAGCGACTACTAAGCATAACTAGCGACTAAAACTTACAAAAATTATAACAAACTCACATATCTTCACAAATGCATTAAAACTTGATAAATTGTTCATCCATTAACATTTAAGGCATAGATGACTTTGAAGGAGAAAAAAAAAAAAAAAAAAAAAAAGCAATTGCAACAACAAACATAAATAAAGAAATAATTTCATAGGAGAAAAAAAATAAATAAATAAAATAAAATAAAAAATCAGCACGCACAACATAAAATAAGCGATCCTCCTATCGAAGAGAAAGAGAGGGGGAGAGAGGGGGGGGGGGAGACAGAGAGAGAGAGAGAGAGAGAGAGAGAGAGAGAGAGAGAGACACTTGACACTTGACACTTGACACTTGACGCGCGTCAAACGCCGCGCCATTTATTGTGGGGCCAAAGGTCCATACACAAAGAGTTCGCAGCGTCAGTTTCAATTTTACAGAACAAAATAAACCACTCTACAAACGCAAGACATTTGAAGCATAACAATAATATTCCATTAACTTCAGTGTCAACCAACTATCAATGTAACCAAAGAATCTGTTCATTTCAATTAAAACTAGTATGTCGACACACATATACATACATATAAGTACACATACATATGTGCATACACACATACACATATATACACACACACACATGCACATATACATGCAAACATATACATACCCACATACACATATATACATATGGTTCTTTCATCTTATATCCTGTTCCTTTTAATCTACCTTACACCTTTATTTACCCCTAGCGTTAAACATAAGTATCATTCATACATATTCAAACATATGCTTGGATGTCTTATTGTTACTAAAACATTTCCATCGAAATCGTCGCAGTTATATCTCACCATGCTTCTACTGTCCTCAGTCTTGATCCCTGATTAAGTTTACGTCGTAGCCCTAAATTATCAAAGTTACCTTCCAGTTCAGCTACAACAAATCCTGATACAAAACATGCACATATCAGTCCGCGCACACATCAATAAACTATTCGTACACGCATATTGCTTCTAGTCAAGCAAACATTTCTTCCCCGCTACATAATCAGTCTACTACACCAATCTATTATTATTAAAATAGTATCTTCTTCCATAGCATGATTACATAAACGTGTTACTGCACAACATGTATATTTCATAACCCCGTCTGACCTACTCTGTAAAATTCCTTTTCTCTGCGCATGCGCCTAATTATTTTAGTGTCACCCCTGTTGACTGTGGTGACCCCCATATCATAGGCTTAGTTAAGCAAAGGCGTTGATTGCATTTCAATGCGGATGGCGTGTTTCTGCGAAGTAATCATTCGCTATTTATACCTTTACAACTTTGGAGTACTTGCATGTTCGTGGTTTCTCTGGATTAAAAATATATAAAAGATTTGACTTGATTTCACTGTCCATCATGAAAATCAGGTTTGGTACATATCTATTTTCCGTTGGATCATGTAATTAGGTTTAATATTTGTTACTACATTCCACTTGAAACCTTGCTCTTCTTCCACATTATGTATTAGGTTACGTTAGAACTGACCATGATTTTACTACAACTAACGACGACCACAACTGAATCTTTCCTGAAAGCTATTCAAACCTCGAACAACAAACGAAGTCGAACTATTACGTGGTAATTTTTCTAGGCCACTTGGGACAAAATCCCCTACGAGCGAGCGTGGAACTGTACTAAAGTTTCTAAACAAGTTCAAGCTAAGATTCTGTCTATTGAGTCGAGACGTGGTTTTGACGCGAGGGCGCACCGCGCGCGTCGTGTCTCGTCTCACGATCCCCAATGCGCGGAAACGACCGTTACCCTTTGTTGATCTCTCAAAAAAGTTAGCCATTACCCAGATTCTCAAAAAATCCATTCATTGCACACCCGCTACACAATAAATATATATCAAACGCTACAATATGTATAACACATGTTTGTGCTAAATAATTCGCTCTACGTGAAAACTGATCAGCACTCAATCTATTCACCTCTAAAGCAAATCCAAACCTTGTAAATAATGAGCAGCACAATCAACAGCGATCTATCCTGTTTTGTTCCCTTTTTGTACCTTTCCATCCCTCTCCCTACTTCTAATCGTGTTATATATATAATTTCCCTAATTTAATCTATGTACAAAAACCTTCTAACTTAACCCTCCTCCTTTCCATTCTCCGTATATTGTTTTTTACATAGACGGTTTTAACCTGTAGACCACCTTGCAGCCCTTAGCTTTAATATCCATTATAAATGGATTTTCACCTGGATTTGAGAGCATAAAAGATTGTATACATAGCTACATCTCCGTCTGTATCTCTGTATTTGTTTTTGTAGTAATTATCAAATACTAATCGTGTTCAGATTGGTAAAAGGATTGTTATGATATTTCACTCTAAATTGATTAAAATTTAGACATGTGCTGGCTATTTAAAAAGTGCATTTCTGTTTCACTACAGGACAAAAGGGGCAGGATACAAATCACCAAACATATCAGTGTATTCCTCATTGATATGAAATTCGTTTATATTCCTAGTCTCATTATTGTTAATGCATTCCTAAATTTAGTTATAGAAATTTTATGTAGGTATTCTCTGTTTACTGCAAGGTTTTGAATGTAAAGTATGATGCGAAATCTCTCACTAAATGTTATTTCCTCATGCCAAGATTGTTTATAACAATTCTAGAATTCTTTGTTTTAACTCCATTATAAAACCTATGTATCATTCTTACCCCTTTCCATTTGCCCATAACCTCTGAGAAACATACCTATCTAGGCCATTCCTTTTTTCCTAGTGCCATTTTTGTGTTTTAGTTACTTCTGTTTTATTCCCTTTCATAAAAATGCTTTGTTTGGAATCCTATTGGAGCATATATACAAAACGTAGCCAATACATAATATGCTTTTATTATGACCTATCTATATATAATTGGGTATCTGCTAAAAAAAAAACTATCCCCCCCCCCCCCCCCTTCTCCTACACCGAGATTATATGGTGTTTTCTTTCCCTACCCCTAACTATTTTTTACATGCGAGTAGATGTAACATTTTCTACTGCTGAATACAAAGTTAATCCCCATACCTCAGCTGCATATAGTAATAGTGGTTTGATTTGGGTATCAAATAATTTAAAATAATATTCATTCTATATGTCCTAACGTACATTGGTTTTCCATTATTTCAATCACCTTACCTTTAGCTCTAACATGCATATTCTGAAAAGGGAGATATCTGCCGAGAGTTTGGTTTGTCAATGTATAACCCAAATAATTTATTAACTATTTACAACTTCTAATTCATCACCTTTTATAATACCATTTCTCTGCTCTTTTTCCCCCCCCTCAGTATCCTCCATTCCCTGAATACCATGACTTTTTGTTTTTTGTAGATTCCCTGTTAGCCTTTTGGTCAGAGGTCTCATGGAGATTACAAAGTTGATTTTGTAATCCTGATGGGGTTATCGATATTAGTGCTATAACGACCGCAAAGAGTAGTAGGAATAGTTTCCACAGTGTCCTGGTAGAAAAAGGGTATCCATGTCTTCCTTTCATGTTACCTTTTTCTGCCACTTCAGATATCACAAGGGAAAAAAATAAAGAGATATAAAGCACCCTTGTTTCACGTCCTTGAGACAACGAAGAATTCTGTCAGTTCATTCCCATTCTCACACATGCCTGTATCTGATCAGTACATTCCTTTTAACATGTTTAACATATTTAAGTAATATATATTTTTTTTTTGTAAAAAGAAACAACAAAAAAAACACAAAACAGAAAACAATGGTTCTATTAGGATTTCCCATAGCTTAACCCTGTTGACGTATCGAACGCTTTATGATAATCAATGAATGCTAACATTAATAAATTGCTTCTTCTTCTGCCATACAAGCAGTTTACTTCTCATTGTTACCGAGAGTGTAATATGATCTATGGAGAGAAGGTTTTTTTTCTAATCCTGCTTGCTCTTTTAGCTTATTTTGTTTCACATCCTCTGCCCAGTAGTATAGTCTTCTAATTATGACTACAGCTGAGAAAATTTTACTTGAGATGCATAATAGGAAAATACCTCATAGTTTTCCTGGGGTTAGTTTATAACGCCCTTCTTGAAAAGAGTGCCGATTTACAGCTTTTGTCCAATCTATAGGAAAATAACTATCCTAAATATATTATTAAATAATTTTTCTTAGAAACGGTTTGTGTTGTTCTGTGGTCTTAAAAAATTCAGGTGGTATTCCGTCAAGTCCAGATGCTTTTGCCCTTTTTCATTTCTCTTTATGCATAAAACTAATTTCAATTTTTAGTTATCTCTTCATCTAATTCTTGTATATGGAAATAATTGTTAAGATATTCCTCCATCTTCAACTTCCCAAATGTTTTGAAGCACCACCCTTTCATAGTTGTTTTTTCACTTCAGTAGTTGCGGGTTTAAAAACGACTTTTCAAAGGTTTCATGCCATTGTGTAATACTTTAGTTGCTGGCAGTGGTAATCTTTTCCTTTTTTGTTCTTTTTTATAAATGTTCCAAAACATCTTACTGTCCTTTTGGTTATGTATGAGTGCCTCGAATGTTTGTTAACTAATTGTTTTTTTTTTTCCTTCTCTCTGATTGTATTTCTTATATATTGTTCTTTTGTTTGCATATAACTTCCTTTCTTAACTTTAGATCAAATTTGGGTTTTTGAATCTGTTGGTGTGCGTCAGGTACATAATGCGTGTCAGGCATCTTTTATTTCTTTGACTTCACATTCCCTTATCAACCATCCCTTGTTGTTTTTTTTGTCCCCTCTCTATGCAAATCATTTACATACAAACTTTACCAGCCTCTTTATAAAAGTTTATTGGGGGGAATGGTTCTAAACTTTAAATCTATATCAGTGGTCAATCCCCTCGGTAATCTGTTCAGTAGTATTTTAAATCTTTCTGTTTTTCTATAATGCGAATTTATTCTTGTTGTTTTGCAGGGTCCATCTAAAATTTCTTACAAACATTCTCTAAAAGCTTTTGTCTTCTGGGGGTCTGGCAATGTGCTCTGGTTTTACCATGTTGATTGGCATATGGTGAGATTCAATTCTTTCCTGGATAACATAATTTTTTACATTACCAAATCAACACAATGAAACATATAAAATAATCCAATTGTTACTGTTCCTCTCTATCAGAATAGAATGTGTATGCACCACAAAATTCTCTGCACTTAGTCCATTAAAGGTGTTAATTTAAATGTTTGTGCAAAAATTCAATAAATTTTTTCCGAAACCATTTGTAACCGAGTCCATTAACCATCGTGGCACTACACTTCCAGATCATCGTTCAATGTGTCACTATCACCGTTTACAACACAGACCCCATTTCCCTATACGTGCATTGAAAGTCTCCTCCAATGACATAAACAAAATCCAATTTTTGTTGCTCATATTAGTGTTAGTAAATATTGCTCCAGCCGTTCTAAGGTACATGTCTAGTCCTTATCAAAGTAAAAACGGCTATCAACTGTGGTGTATAAATATTCCAAAAAACATTAATATCCTTCCCACAATTTACAGATTTCAGATATACTTATACAAATAGCATTTTTTAATCCCCGTGCTTATTAACAGAACATAGTCCAGCCATTTCTTTTTTTAATAAACATGACCACCCCCCCTGAAGGTCTGCCCATTTTGGTAAATTTCCACAGCCTTGGGGCAATGGTTATACAAAAAATCTGAGAATTTAATTCAAAAACTAAAACACTAAGGTAAAAGTTTCGCTCAGACAGCAGATATCAAATGATGTAATATATTCTAAAAAATCTGGGTCATTAATTTTCTCAAGCAGACCTTCTACGATCCAACAACCAAAATAACAGCTTTTTCTTAACTTCTTTAATTTCTCCTTGGTCAAATATCCCACTTTCAATCCTCGTTCTCGTTTCCATTCACTCTTGTCTCGTCATTTTTATCTCATTCACCACCGTGTGTTGTCTCACAATACCCATCTTCTCTAGCATTTTTCGTTTAGCTTGTTTCTACACTACGTGTTGACTTTGAACGTTTTTTCCTTGAATTTTGTGTATGACCATTTGGCCAATTTTCTATTTTCTTCTCCTTATCCTTTTTCTTCCATCCCGTCTTTTCCTTGTTGATAGAGAACGTGTGTATCCATGTGAGTGTGGTCGGTTTAGTTTGTTGATACTTAAAGAGTAAGTATCAGATCTTAAAGCTTGTTTTTTCCTGATGGTGTTGTTTGGCGTTTGTGTTTTCCCCCCTTCTTCACTTCCTTAACAGAATATAACCATGCCTTGAGTTAAGTATAGTTTCCTTCAATTGTAGGTTGTCGTGTATCGATGGTTGTCGTACAGTCTTTTCCCATTCTATGTGTGTAGCTAAAATCGCAACCGCGACTAGCGTAACTCGGAGTTGTTCAAACTCAGACACAGTTGAGCATGTATGTGTATGTCCTCAAAACTATCTCCTTGAATGAATGCTTCCAAATACTGTCCAATTGATCACTAATTTCATCCTGTGCGTTGGGCCGGTGTGTGTACCAGGAACTGTGAGTGCATCTGATAAGGGTTCCTTGACCTGATTCTAAGGGTGGGAAATGCCTGTATTTTGATCTACTCTGGACATCAGAGTTGCATTGCCTTGTATTTTTCATTCCCATAACCCACATTTTTTACTGCCACAGCCCCTTTTAGCGCACTTTCGCTTACTGTCTTGTTTTGCTGCTTTCTCATCGCCATTCAACATACTTTCCTTTCCTTTCACTCTCTTCATTCTTCTATTCACTTATACTCACTCTTTCACAGACCCTATTTCTTGATTTTCTGAACCACTCTCTCTCTCTTCATCCATAAAATCCCCCCGGAACAACGAAACCTGGAGATCACTGCCCGCGTTCATTTTCCTTCTCTTCACTTTCGTCTCTCTTCTCAGCTCCATTTCCTCCCCCATTCACTCCTTTCGCCCTATTTTTTCATACTATCAACTCTCCACCTGTTTCCTAATCACTCAATTTCTATCTTCTTTCCTCTCTTTCTTTTCTCCGTCTTCTCCACTCTCTCATCTCTCATCCCTCTCACCTCCAGTCATCAAATTTCTAACACCACTTGCACTATAACACTTCATTCCTTCCCATCTCTGAGTCCCATTGTCCATTTGTGCCAGAAAAGTCTTCTGGAAATATTTCCATAACTGTAGTCCTCTTGCTTGCTGTGCAGTCTATAAAGAATCATGATGGCTGTCCCTCCCGTTCTAGGTCGTTGGCCTGTATTCATCTCTTACATACAGTTCCCCCCCCATAGTAACCCCGACTTGCCTGTGCCCTCAGATCACGTAGTAGGTCCAGCTTGGCGTTTTCGTCCTTTCCTTAGACACCCGTATGCCTGCCTTCCCTTCCCATCTTCCACGCGGCCTCACGTTCCTGGTAGGATCTTCATGGCGTCTCCCCACCTGAGGAAACGCACGATCACAGTTCCTGGACTCTCCTGCAGAAGGGTCCGGATGGCCCTAGCTGTGTGCACGTACTAAACTGCATGCGACCGGCCCATGTCTCGTCTTCCAAAAAATTGTCTAGTGTCCTCAGATCACCTCATCAAACATCTCTCTCTCTTGCCTAACGTCCGTACTCTCTTTGATACCAAAGAACATTAAATTATTCCGTCCTGGAATAACTTTCGATCGGTCCCCATTTCTTCCACCATTTAAGTCAGTCCTGCTGAGCCAATATCTCTTGTGTTACCCCTAAGTGCCTTACTGCTGGTTTTGTTTTCTTGTAAAATCCAGCTAGTGTACTTGAACATCCCTACATAAATTCATTCAATGTGTCCGCCCATATCTGATTGTTTTGTTCCATCTTGTTGATCGTGGTGGTTTTGATAACTTACAGGAGTCATAGAGCGTGTTAAAGGCCGAAAAGAGTTGTTGTCATCTTGTGTACTATCTTCGTGTCTAAGTTGTTGAATTTCGCTTCCATCTTGTCTTCTAGCTTCTTGTTTTTCATGTTTCGATTTTTCTCATTAAAGTTCAAATTTATCCAGGGCCCGGCAGATGGACCTCCCACATCATTGGAATAAGGATAGTTCTCTGCGCACATAGCTAAGAGGAAGAATAAGAAGTATAAGCCCTATTGGAACGGACTATCCCAAAATGATCTGTTCTGGTTGCGTAGACCGTACCTTTCATGTCTGTCACAACAAGAGTCCTCTGACTGTAGTCCAGTGCTTTTCCCTATATCTCTGTCCAATCTTGCTGTTGACGTTTCTCTTGACCGAGCAGAGGTATGAACACTAGCCCACTTTCGTTTCTCCTTACAGTCACTGGCTGAACCGATCTGGCAACTGCCTTGTTGTTTGCGGCAAAGTACCGAAGTTTCGTAACATTTCCATCGAATCCAAGCCATTGACCTACGTACCAAACGCCCACTCTTGTGGTTTCACGTGCACACGTTAGTGTCAGAGCGTATCCCCACAGAAGCACAAACCAAAACAAGACATCTTTCACTCCGGCCACTTCACCCCTTCCGCCATCTTTCTTTCTCTTCCCCTTCCTTCTGCTCACTAGTGAAGCACAGAAAGAACCGATTCTGGCACGCCAGATGCACAGATCCACCATGACTGAGTAGGTTCGTTTCTTCAAATACTTGTATCACTTTCTACGGCACTCAGGTATCCGTAGCCTTTGTAGAACCACACTAGCAGTCGAAAATAACAGCACTTGAAACACTCACTGGCTATTCTCCGCCATCTTGCTGCGAACCCCCCGAGAGAGAGAGAGAGAGAGAGAGAGAGAGAGAGAGAGAGAGAGAGAGAGAGAGAGAGAGAGAGGGAGAGAGAGAGAGAGAGTTACATTCCTTTTGTAAAATATTAACATACAGCAAGCTGCTAAGGATAATAATCAGACAACTACAATGCATCAGTAATATCAACTTTTTTGTTTGTTTGTTTGTTTCTTTAACAATGATATAATATGGTTACAAGCAAGACAAGAACGAGCAGTACTACAATCAATTATCAGTTAGCAACAATAAAGTCCTAGCGTCAATAGTCATAACGCTCATTATCATTGGTGTGTGTATGTGTGCGTGTGCGCGTGCAAGCGCGCGGGCACGCGCGCACGCGCGCTTGTGTGTGTGTGTGTGTGTGTGTGTGTGTGTTGTGTGTGTGTGTGTGTGTGTGTGTGTGTGTGTATGTGTGTGTGTGTGTGTGTGTGTGTGTGTGTGTTGTGTGTGTGTGTGTGAGAGAGAGAGAGAGAGAGAGAGAGAGAGAGAGAGAGAGAGAGTGCCATCATAATCTTTCCTCCCCCACCCCCCCCCCTCCCTCATCTTTTCTTCTTCTTCTTCTTGAACTGTTCATACACTACCCAAAATCATAATTATAAACTTAGTGACAATACATCAATACGCAGCCGTAAATACAGAGAGAGAGGAGAGAGAGAGAGAGAGAGAGAGAGAGAGAGAGAGAGAGAGAGAGAGAGAGAGAGAGAGAGAGAGAGAGTGATATTTCCTTTTCTTTCATCCAAAATAATATATACTAAACATTACTATAAAATTTGAAAAACAACAACAATACATCAATATAATCAACAGTTACCAGGGCAGGGCACGCATTTATCATCATATAGATACAATGCTTCAATAAATCAAAAATATTAGGACATCAATCAGTTAGTGACAATGCATCAATAAAACAGTGATTCACATCGTTCGTTCATCTTGATATAATTACAGTTCTTTAACAAAACCAATGTATACCAATAGCTTGCAATTATATATTTATCATGGTTTAAGGTAAGGAAGCGGCGTATCAGTCTTAAACAGCAAGCAAAACAAAGGGTGTGCTCTGGATATGTATTTTTATCGCTACTAGTAATGACTACTGTGAAAATTGTGTTATTAGGTTTTTCCCTGTAAGGATTCTGCTTTTGGGGTGCATCGGATATATTGTGGAAGGGAATTCAAACCACATACCAGGAGTAAGATAAGCTTGATTTAATTAGATCTATTCTAGGTGTGGGAACCTGGAATTTGGTTGAATTCCCTCGGGTTTTTGTTATATCTAGACTGAAGTGTTTGTGGTGCTTAAGCCGAGCGCAATTTTTTGGCATTAACAAACATTTGTTGACAGCTCTGTCACGATACAGGGTTAGATGTGTTTTCCAACTGTTTATTTTTAGGAACGTGTTGTGATAGCCTAGGTTTAAAAGAAAACCGTTGTGTTTGGAAGTTGTGTGCTGTTGCGTGTATTTGTAGTTGCATGACGCGTGCGTGTGGTCTTCTTAGAGACTTCGTATCCCGAGTCAGAAACGGTTTGAATTTTGACGTGCATGAACTGAGTTCAGGTAGACAGGGGAGGTCATTGTGTGTGACGAGTCTGTCAAGACTATGGAAGTTTCCCTCACACGACGTATGCTGTGCTTGGCGTGGGACTCCTGTTCCCCCCAGTGGTGGGAGTTGTGGCGTGGACATAATTGTCCCCAAATTTCGTGGGGCGTTTCTAACAGTTTTTTCTGTGCGCCTGGTCGTGGGTCCGTCTCGGGTTGCAGGTTTGACTTTTTGCGTTGTTCGTCTCTGGATTCGGAAGTTTATGTTTGTGGTTTGTGTCTGTGTGCGCTTGGTTCTTGGATTCAGTTCAATTTTTCTCTTTTGTTTCATGGCTTTCTGGCATTTATGGTTTTAGGCATGTGTATTTTAAACGTGACTGCGAGAAAAGGGAGTGGTAGTAGGAAGCGTGTGTATTGTGAACGTGTGAGATTTGGGACGAGTTGTTACTTTGCGGTGATGAGACGGAGAGTAACTTCCCTTCGACCCTATTTAAATTTTGTTCTGTATTTTAGTAGAAATAAAGGAAGGGACAGTGTTCTTTACCGTGAAGTGGGAAAAGCAAATGGATAGTTATATTTGAACTAGTCTGTATGTTTTGAATTGTGGGTTGTTTGTTTTTTGAGAAAAACAACATTTAATTTGTAGTTAAGTGTTGGCAAGTCAGTAGTATTGTATAATTTTTGCTTCTATTTATAAATTTCGGTTGTTATTTTGAAAGGCCGTTGTTCTGACATTTTGACAGTTGTTCTCTTCGTCGTTGGGAAACTTGTTATAATTGGCACACGGTCATGAGGGACCGCGGGAAAGTTGTCCTTCAAGGTCAATGTCATACATATAAACAACTTGACTGGAATTATTTCCCTTTGAATAACATTGTCGAAAAACTGTTTAAGTTAAATTCTATATGATATGTTATTGTCTTCGTTTTTGAGGAATTTTAAAAGGGTATTTTGCATTTTCTTGTTGGCCAAGAAAGATGGGGTTTTTAATTAAATTTTACCTATGTTTTTCAAGTAGTTGGGACTTAGGTTTTCATTGGTGACCTCGGGTTAGTATTACCGGTCAGTTTAATGTCATCCCCAGAAAACCTGATTAGTTGCTGCGCCGTTGTCCCCTTCCGCACTGAGCTGGTGTGAGAGTGGCCGATGTCTAGCTGGTGGCCGACTGACGGTTTGGGGTGACGTCTGTTGTCTGAAGGACAGGAGCGGCGTGCTGGAAGGAGTGACGCCATTGACTCCTCGTTTTAGCAACGGAACTTCTGGTTCTTGGGTTCTGACTTGGGAGCGGAGTGAATGGGACGATGTAAGTAGTGGAGAGTGGATGAATGCGGATGAAGAGAAGGTGTCATGGAGCGGGAAGCGAGAGGACTGTAGGAACGGAGGAATCAACGTGTACTAAAGAATATGAATGAAGTTCTTTGTTTGAAGGCTCAACTATATTCGTCTCCGCCAACATAACCCCTGTGTGACATTCATGTTAGTTTTTGTTCATCTGCTCAGTTCTTGGATGTGCTCTATCGTCTTGGTGTTGTGACACCCATGAACTTATTGAACTGGAGAACGCGTCTAAAAGCTTTCATCGCTTTGGGATTTTGGTTTTCACCTTCGTTTGAAGGAACTGCAATTAGTAATTGTACTATAGTTGGTGATATTTTGGCTTATCTTCAAATTCTGAATGATTGTGATTCGTGCTATTTTGTGCATGTTGGAATGATTTGATTACTCTGTTGTTTGTGGGTGCCCTTATTTTTGAAAATCTTTTTGGCTGATATTGATTGTTGTGTGCATTCACAGGTTTGTTTTTGTACACAGAGAAGGAAAGCAGAACGGTCGGCAGTGTGTGTGTGTCTATAGCGTTCGCGTGGCCTTGTTTCATGTAATTTTGTGCGCTGTTTAGGTTTAGCAAATTATTGGTTGTTGTTTCTTTCTTGTGTGGAGTGCATGTTGTGATGTGATAAATATATTTAGTTGTTTATGTTAATTTGGTGTGAGTGTGGTTAGGGATGAATCATAGCTGAGTGTGTGGGCTTGTGGATGAAGGTTGGATGCGGGAATGGTCGTTGGTGTGTGAACGCGGAGTGAAGCCCCTGACGTTGGTGTTTGCCATCTCCCTCGGGTTTTTTTTTTTGTGACGTGACAATTTGGTTGGCAGCGTGGGATGATGGATGAACAGTAGGTTCGGGAGTTTTAATTTCGTGTTGTATGACTGGTGTGTGATTAGGGTTAGGACATCCTTGTTTGGTTTGCATCTTTGTGTCCTGTTGTTGTGTTTGTTTCGAAAGTGGGAGGTTGGAGGGGCCTGGGTGGCTCTGAGCCGGGAAGTCGGATCCAAGAGCTCGGATGTGAGTTTCAGGCCGAGTCCAGGAATGTCGCGTGAGGGAGGAATCACCTCAGGCGCTCAGTTAGTTCCCGATTCATCTTTGCGTTCAGAGTTGAATTTAGTTCAAAAATTGTTGGCTCAGTAGTTAGGGATTTGTATGAGTGATGTGTGTGAAAGGTGTTAGGTATTAGAGTAAAAATTGACGCTTGTTCGCTGGAACTGGGTTTTTCGCGATATATCGACTGTGAGCGGGTATGTCCATCGAGGATAAGAAACGCTACGTTCAGGAGGCGGGTGGTTCAGATCAGAGTCTTCAGAGGAAGAAAGGAAGGATGCCAGTCAAGTTAACGTCGAGGGAGAAACCTTACGTGATGAGCAAGAAAGTTCTTCCGATGGTACCAACACGAGTTACGGTAGGATCCGGAGGGTGTACGGTTTTGCGCAAAGACGGGATAGCTCTTGGATGGACAGGCACCGAGTTAGTGGCTTTTGTTCAGGCGGCAGCTGAAGGAAATAAGGAAGATGCGCTTGCGCCAAGAGGGTACTGGAGTTTAAGGAAGGAAGAGTTGAATATGAGGGAGGAAGAGTCGGATCGCCAGGAGAATTTGAGGAAGGAAAGAGTCGGATCGCCAGGAGAAATTGGGAAGGTTGGTTGGATCGCAGGAGGAAATTGAGGAAGGAAGTGTTGGAATTGAGGAAGGAAAGAGTTGGATCGCCCAGGAGGGAAATTGAGGATGGAAGAGTTGGATCGCCAGGAGAAATTGAGGAAGGAAGTGTCGGATCGCCAGGAGAAAGTATGGAAGGAAGAAGAAATGGCGTTCAGGTGCAGATTCGATTAGAAGGGAGGACCTGAAGTTGAGGACAAGTTGAGATCCAAGGTTTTTTGTTTTTTTTGGGCCAAGCGGAGTTGGAGAGCTCGGGAAAAGGAAAAGGGCTGAAGACGCTGAGATCTTTCAAGGAGTTAGCGAAGGTGGCCAACCAAAGACGCTGATTCGTACGTGTGCGTTCACGAATTAGACGATGGAGAGATATTGAGGCAATTTTGGTCCATTTCGAAAGTTATAGCGTTGCGCTTGAGTGGGCAGAGGGCGTTTGGGCTGACGATTTGTCTCCGTTGTTGCATGGGAAAGGCCGAGGAAGGAAAAAAAAAAAAGAGTTTCCTGCTTATTGATCACGCCGAAACTCCCACTCAGCTATCCGACATTCAAGGACCGCTCTTCTAAGAGAATTTCTTTTGACTCCCAGAGTTCTACCGGAATGGAAGTTTAGGGAATTGCGGGAAAGAGGTTGACGAGGATTTCACACAGTTTTTGAAGCGACTGAAAGAGAACTTCAATCTGTGGTTGAAGCTGGCAGAGGTGACTCAGAAGATCCAAAAGCGTTGTGTGATTTGTTCTTGAGAGAACAGTTTTTGTCAACTTCTCAGTGCCGACCTAGCTTACTACGTCGCTGCGAGAAGAAACCGCGAAATGTGGAGGAAGCCGCACAGCTTGCTTTTGACTAGTCGAAGTTAGGCGAGAGGGCAAGAGTGCACAATCCTACCATTGGTGCCCGAGTCAGTTCAAGAAATCCGACCAGAGGGTCAGTCAGCCCAATAGAGGAAGGACATTGGAAACTGGGCTAACAAAGCCAACTGCTGCAACTGCAGGGAACTCGGTCAAACCAGCAGAACAACCGTAGTGGACTTCCAAGGCTCCCTCGTCGTCCTCGTCTAACACTCCGGGAAGTTTGCGGATTTTCGGTGCTACAGGTGTGGGAAACCAGGTCAACTGCCAGGCAGTGCCGATCTTCTGTGAGATTTTATACGCTCGCCAGAGAAGGAGGCTTGGACAGAGAAACCTGTGGCTGCTTATTCACCATTACTTTCCCGCGACTGTGAACGGCAAGGAGGTGACAGCTCTTAGAGACACAGGAGCGGAAGTTTGTTGCGTTAGAGAAGACCTTGTGGCTGCGGACCAGTACCTTCCGGGAAATATTCAACGGAAATGGCTGATCGTTCATGTGTGGGAACCTACCCCTTGGCATTAATTTGTGGACACCCCGCATGTGCAAGGAAAGTTTGTCGTGGCCGTAGGCGTCATTTGCGTTTTGTGAAGTGATCTTGGGAACCAGGTGACAGGGATGAACGGAGAACTCTTAGCAGTAACCTTTGTTTCCGTCGTCAAAACCGTTGGGAGTAGTTCAGACCCGAGCGCAAAGGCGGCTGAGGAATCCTACACTGTTCTCGACATCGAAAGTGTTGAAGGTCTCAACGTTAGTCCAAAACAGCTGCGAGAACTGCAAGAGAAGGATTGCCACGTTGCAGCGTGCTAGAGACGCTGTTGCGAAGAGAGTTGTAGTTCGCGTTGGCAAGAAGCGGAACCAGGTCACTTTCCGATTTTAAGAAGGGGATTCTACAGAGGAGTATATTGTGAGGGTGATCAACAGTATACACAGGTGTGTGTGCCGAAGCCGTTACGTCAGCGGTCATTCAACTCGCTCACGACCCCCAATGAGCGGACATTTGGGGACCAAGAAAACCCGACTCAGAGTGGGACGAGATTTCTATTGGCCGGGATGTGCAGAGACATCATCGATACTGTTTGTCTTGCGAACGCTGCCAGGAGTGACTCCTCGGGAAGAGTGGACACCAGAACTGAACAAGTCGTTCAACTCTCTCAAAGAGTCGTTGTTCGTCGCAACCCGTATGTGTTCTACCTCACTTCAACAAACCATTTGTGCTTCGCACGGATGCGTCAGACTCAGGGCTAGGGGCAGTCCTGCTCCAGGATCAAGGTCAAGGACTTCAAATGTGGCTTGCGCAAGCAAGAAGCTTTTGCCAGCAGAGCAAAACTATCAACCGTGGAGAAGGAGTGTCTCGCTATGGTTTGGGAATAGGCAAGTTCAGTCCCTATCTGTATGGCCGACAGTTTACGGTTCAGAGTGACCATCAGCCACTACAGTATCTGCAAACCATGAAAGCGACCAACAAGCGTGTCATGAGATGGTCCCTCCAGATGCAGCCGTAATTCTTTTGTTGTGGGAGGCCATCCCAGGCAAGGAGATGTTGGAGCTGACTATCTGAGTCGCATCGAAGTCGAGTGAGACGTTCTGCAAATCTATACCTGTACTGTTCCTGGTTGTTAATGTAACCCTCCAGGTTTCATCTGGAAGGGGGGTTTGTCACGATACAGGGTTAGATATTGTCTCCAACTGTTTATTTAGGAACGTGTGTGATAGCTAGGCTTAAAAGAAAACAGTTGTGTTTGGAAGTTGTGTGCCTGTGCATGTTATTTTTAGTTGCATGCAAGCGTGCGTGTGTTCTTCCTTAGATACTTCGTTCCCAGAGTCCCAACAAACCGGTTTTGAATTTTGACGTGCCTGAACTGAGTTCAGGTAGACAGGGGAGGTCACTTGTGTGTGACGAGTCAGCGAGACTAGAAGTTTCCCTCACACGACGTATGCTGTGTATGCTTGGACTCCGTCCCACAGTGGTGGAGTTGCTGCAGCGTGGACATTTTGTCCCCCA
>JAFLJL010003629.1:0-10000 GCA_018398815.1 Conus ventricosus
TCTGAATTTACCTATGGTTGTAATTCCATTGATTGAATTTGCACCACTGAACTGTTACCATACAAAGTTCATTTTTATCACTTTAAAGAACTTTGAAAATGCCCAAACTACCGCTGTTAGCTTGTACTTTAGCTTTGTTTTGTCCCGTTATGTATTACATCCAGCAAGTCCATTAGTACAACAAAAACATCAGAAACACTTCTCTTACAAACATGCCTTTGGCATCAAGCAGAATGTCGAAACACACACGCCAAATCCACGTGTGAATACAGTCTGCGTCAAAGCTACACCTGCTGTTTCATGATCAACGTTTCCTCCAGACATGTTTTCATAGTTTTTGATCTCGGAACTGACTTTTTTGTTGCTGTTTTTTTGTTTGTTGTTTGTTTTTTTTTTAAAATCTTTCTTGCTGGGTGTTGGAATGAAGGAATTTTTTTTGGTCTGTACTGTGATAACAAGTTTAGAATTGTGCTTATTTATGCTTTTTAAGTGGGGCCTTTTTGCCGAGTCTTTCATTCTCACTTCCTTCATGTTGTGATATTGTCCACGCCGGTTGCTCATCCTGCGTTCACCTCTTCTCGTTTCTGGTTCTTCATTCGTCTGCATCTCTCTCTCTCTCTCCTCTCTCTCTCTCTCTCCTCTCTCTCTCTCTTTCTCTCTCTCTCTCTCCTCTCTCTCTCTCTCTCTCTCTCTCTCTCTCTCTCTCTCTCTCTCTTCCACAAACCAGTGAAAATCTTGACGTCTCAGCCACAGATTGATAGTGTTCTGTTTGGCCATGCTGCAAATTAGATGGACTTAAGACCTGTCCATTTTCCATCGCCCTGCAGAAGACCGTGCATACCCAGTCAAAGTTTCAACTGACGGCTTTCAGGAAAGGAAATTGAGAGAGAAAGAGAGAGAGAGAGAGAGAGAGAGAGAAGAGGGGGGGGGGGGGGGGGGGGGGCGAGAGAGAGAGATAGAGAATATCCGGGCATTTTTCTCTTTCTTCATTTGTTTTGTCATGCAAAGGTATGTAGAATAAAATGCAGCGGTACGTTTCTTTCTTGTAGCTATGGTATAGGGTGATTAATGGAGAGAGAGAGAGAGAAAGAAATAGAGAGGGAGACAGAGAATCTTAGATCCCAATTTCTCCTTGTCTGGTCGATGAAACCAAGGTGAGCTATGGCCTGATGTCTGTCCCGATATTCCAGGTTCCTGTCCTGTCTTATAGAACCATGGCACAAGGTGAGCTATGGCCTGATGTCTGTCCCTATATTCCAGATTCCTGTACCTGTCTTATAGAGCCATTGACATTGTTCCAGCAAGACCTTTAATCATTTTTTAGACTTTTCTTCAACAAGAATCTTCGTTGTCTGGACTTTTTTGCCCCGTGGCCGATTTTTCTCTTTCCTAGCGGCGCCTACTGTAGATCTGTCTTTCTATGACTCTCTGTCTCCTGTTTGTCCCTGTATCTGTCTTATCTGTATATGTCGGTCTACATCTGTCTGTCTGTCTGTCTGTCTGTCCTCTCTCTCTCTCTCTCTCCGTCTCCTCTCTCTCTCTCTCTCTCTCTGTCTCTCTCTCTCTCTCTCTCTCTCCTGGAGGAATATGTAAAACAGTAAAGCTGCATTCGTTCTCTCTCCCTCGTTCTCTCTCTCTCTCTCTCTCTCTCCTCTCTCCTCTCTGTCTCTCTCTCTCTCTCTCTGTCTCTCTCTCTCCTGTCTCTGTCCTCTCTCTCTCATCTCTCTCTCTCTCATCTCTCTCTCTCTCTCTCTCTCTCCTGGAGGAATATGTAAAACAGTAAAGCTGCATTCTGTCTTCACTGTCTCTCTTTCTCTCTTCCCTATTTTGAGCTGCCTAGCCACCCCCTCCCCCTCAACCCTGACCCCTTTACCCTCAGCCCCTCCCTCCAGCTCCATCCAGTCACACCCGTCCACGGACCTCCCTCTTCCGTCTGTGTCGTCTGCAGTCTTCCTCTCCTGTCTCTGCTAGTTCCTTCTCTCCCCTCCCCCAGCCCCACTCCCCTCCACCCTCCTCACTTCTCGGGGTTTGCTCCTCCTCGCCTCCCCCCCCCCCCCCCCCACCCAGCCTAGCTTCCGTTCCCAACCTTTGTATATCGCTGCAATATTGTTTTTATATCAACACGCAATGTCAATCGATGAATTTTCTATAAAACTCCACACCAAGAAACGTGTACTTCCACTAACGATGGCTTTGTAATTGTACTGGTTTATATAGGATCTTTATGGATGCGAATTGAAGCGTGAATCATGGATACATTGAAATCGTATCAAGGGAATGTTGTTGTAAATGTGACGCTGCCACTCAAGTATGTTTGGTTTATAGCATGATTTCCTCGGTGTACCTCCTCCTTTGGACCCAGTTTCTGAAAGAGTTTGTACTTTGGACACGGCATGTAGCATCTGAGAATAAACCTCCGTTTATTTCCATACAAAATGTGGTGTTGTGTGTGTGTGTGTGGTGTGTGTGTGTGTGTGTGTGTGTGAACACTGATTTTCTTTGAGAAGCTTGCAATTAGAAAATTCGATAGCAGTCACCAAGATATTTTTGTGGCTGTTGTGTTGTTGTTGTGTTGCTGCTGCTGACAATTTGAGTTGAAGATGTGACAAGGATTTCAGATGAATGTCCACAGACCTGTCTTCTGTTACTTTGGAAATCCGCAGCGGACTATGAGAGATGAATGAGTGGAATTCTACAACCTCTGTGGGAGGACATCCACGTCGATTATTTAGACCGGGAATTGTATAGGCTCTCAATGTGCAAACACCAGAAAATTAATTTGTTACCCGAAAACACAAAGGCGTCTTTGAGCAAAAAAAAAAAAATCTACAAACTGGACGTGCTGATTGGAAAGACTTGGAGTGCCCCGAGTGCCACCGCTGGAGCACAACCTGTCCATATATGGAGACATTGTGTGTGGGATGTGTATATGGAGACATTGTGTGTGGAGTGTATATGAAGACATTGTGTGTGGAATGTGTATATGGAGACCTTGTGTGTGGAATGTGATATGGAGACCTTGTGTGTGGAATGTGTATATGGAGACCTTGTGTGTGGAAGTGTATATGGAGACCTTGTGTGTGGGATGTGTATATGGAGACATTGTGTGTGGGATGTGTATATGGAGACATTGTGTGTGGATGTGTATATGGAGACCTTGTGTGTGGAATGTGTATATTATGGAGACCTTGTGGTGGAATGTGTATATGGAGACCTTGTGTGTGGAATGTGTATATGGAGACCTTGTGTGTGGAATGTGTAGGACGTCCGTGGAGTAAAAGAACAACAAACAAAACGAAGACACCTCCTCACAAATCCAGATGCCCGTGGAAACGGATGAATCCAAACGAAAAAAGTGACCTCAGAAATAGTTTCAGTTTCATCAAGGACGCGTCACTGCGTGCGGACTAGTCCACATTCGCTACACCACATCCGCTAAGTTTTGAGACCACACTGCGCATGATTTAAAGCTGATGGATAAATGAATTAATGACTAAGATGAGAGACTTTTTAAGAAGAGGGTCTCGTGGCTACGACTTCGCAACGATCTCAAGAAACAGATGAGGCCACCCCAGAAGCTGAGAAGAAAGAGCAGGAGAAGCTCGGGGAAGACGTGAGGTCACAGCACAGCGCCCCCTGCAAAGCAAACCAGCACATGGACACCTCTCAAGATCAGCATCAGCCTCAGACAGGTGTGTGACCATCCTGACCTCTATTTGAACCTGGTGAACTTTGGGGAAATCAGATGGTCCGTACGTTCCGCTCTGTTAGGCCAAACAAACAGTGGAACGTGTCACAAGTTCATACAAAGCGCACTAACCTGGGAAGGCACACTTGTGGACACAGCTAAGTGCTTAAAGAGATCGCACATGTGGTCAGCACTGCCAGAGGAAATACCATGCCATCAGAAGCACCGGTAGAAGTTGTACACTGCAGGAAGCAAAAGAACGTAGTCTGGAACAGCTAGAACATCAAGAATATGGAATCATCAGCAATCACTGGTTGAGTGGATGACTGGAAGCGCGCACCAGGCTTGGAGAATTGGAATGCCATCCGTCGATCATCAGGAAGAGTGGCATGAGACCGGATACTGCTGTGCTCCGATCAGGGTCATCAGAACAATTGATTCCGACTGAACTCACTGCGCGGCATGAAGCAGAACGCAGTAAGCTCATGTCTATACGACTGAGAAGTGGGCCAATCTAGCCAGCAGCTTGAGGAGACTGGCTTCCATCCAAGGACGTTGACATAGAGGTTTAATCTAGTTGCAAAGTGAGACGTACTGCAGGCGGAAATCTAAACAAATCTTAAATAAATGTTAGCGAACCGCCAAGAGAAACGTGACAAACATAATAATAATAATAATGAATACTTATATAGCGCCTATTCTCGGCTAGAGGCCAAGCCTAAGCGCTTTACAATCAACACTCGTTACACAACGGTTGCCTACCTGGGTAGTGCCGACTGAAGAGCTGCCAGCTGGCGCTTCATTCAGTCGTTTCCCGTGTCATCCATCAGTATCGTTCAATATCGATCACTCATTTTCCTTACTTCCTTCATTCTTTCCATTTCTCACGCAGGGTGCATGCTATGTGTAACGTGTCATCCATACCAACGGCCAAACTGGCCTACTCTTCCGAAAGTTGGTATATGGGATTTTACGTGTGTGCAAGATGTTATGCATGCGTTCACACACGGAACCTCGGTTTATAGTCTCATTAAAGGACTGTATGGGAAATGGAGTCAGAACCAATGTTAACTCCAAGGCTAAAATTCCCCTGTACCGAAACGCCCCGGCGGAGGTTCGAACCCGCAACCCCAGGATCACCAAGATACGAATCCGGCGCTCTACCAACTGAGCTATTCCGGCTCCCAAACGAGTCACAAGACAAAACACGACGCGTTTCGACCTCTTAGGTCTTCTTCAGGCAAGACACAAACAAATAGGACAATGAAAATTAACGAGCAATCACTTAGCTTTGATCACTGAAGCGCAAGGTGGGCGTTGAATGTTTGAGCCTATGACTCATGAAACGGCTTGCTATTCCTGGCAAGAAGAGGACCCACACTTGCGACTGCAATCTCTTCCTTTCCCCAGCTCTCTGCACCCCCCCCCCCCCCTCACCCCTACATCATCCGTCCTTTGTGACCGAGACACTGTCGAGTCACTGGTGTCCCGAAAATACGTCGGATCACGTTTCGCCCACTCACGCTTCACCCACCACGCTCTACCTTGTCAAGCAACACCCAGACACGATTTATTGAGTCACGTTTCACCCAACACGCTCTACCTTGTCAAGCAACACCCAGACACGATTTATTGAGTCACGTTTCACCCAGTCACGCTTTCCACCCAACCACGCTTCACCTGGTCACGTTACACCCCAACACGTTTACACTCAGTCACGTTTCACTCAGTCACGCTTTCACCGAACCACGCTTCACCTGGTCACGTTACTCCCAACACGTTTCACTCAGTCACCGTTTTACTAGGTCACGGGTTTTTTTGCAGTCACGTTTTTTAGCGGATCACGCCACGTTTCACCTAATAACGTTTCACCCGACCATGTTTTCATCCCATCACGTTTTATCTAATTAGGTTTTATTTGATTATATTACCCCAAGTTTTTGTGTTTGTTTAGAGATAAATTCATTAAAACATTCGTAACTGTCTCTCAAGATAGACGGACGAAAGTGGAGCTATCGGCTACCATCCGGCAGCCGTCATCAGCACTGTTCGACTGACGGGTGAGCTGTGTTCTGTGCGCACGTCCGTGAGTCGAGCTCACGTCATGCGACCGAACTAGGAGTTGTAAACCGACAGCACACACACACACAGACACACACACACATACACACACACACACACAACACACACACACACACACACACACAATATCTCAGTTCAACGATCATCACTCAAGACAAATTGTTTCACCTCCAGCTTTAGCTAGTAAAGAGAAAAGAAAGTAGCCCTTTGCTTGTTGGACGGCGAGAATCTTTTATTCAAATAATAAACAAGTGGGGTAACGTTTGCTCCCATAAGAAAACCTGACACAGAGTAACTTTCCCCTTTTATTCAACGTCACGAAAATGATTCAAGGGCAGACAAACCTGACACCTGATGAATTCCATGATGGGCTTTGGCTGCCACGCACAGCTAATATCAACGAAATGATCACCTCGTATCACCATGGCTGCTAATATCAACGAAATAATCATCTCGTATCACCATGGCTGCTTTGTTTTCTGAAAAGAATGGTCAATGTGGACCATGAAGAAATACCTGGTGGAAAAATATGCAAAGAAAACAGACCCCTGCCCTTATTCTCTTAACCCCCCCCCACCCCCACCCTGTTTCTTCCCCCACCCTTCACACATACCTCTCGCAGCTCCTCCTCCTCCCTCCCCCACCCCCACCCTGTTTCTTCCCCACCCCCTTCACACATACCTCTCGCAGCTCCTCCTCCTCCCTCCCCCCCACCCTCATCATCCCCCACATTGTTCTCCTCATCATCCCCCACATTGTTCTCCTCATCATCCCCCACATTGTTCTCCTCATCATCCCCCACATTGTTCTAGCTTTCCTAGGCTGTGGAAAAGGCGTGTATATCTGTGTCCGTCAACATCCCTTTGTTCCGTTGTGGGCGGGGAAATTTGAATAAGGACAGTGGTATGTACTGCTGGTTTACTTTCTCTCCCCCCCCCCACCCCACCCCCCTCTCTCTCCCCTAACTTCCCCGCTTTCTACCCTATCTTTTTCTCCCTCTAAATATACATGTGTGGGCATTGATATGTATTGGAAAAGTATGCATGCGTTGTGCATCTCTCTCTCTCTCTCTCTCTCTCTCTCTCTCTCTCTGAGACTGAGATAGATAACATTGTCTCCTTGAAGCTTTCTAAACATATTCTAGCCACAGAAACTGATTGTTTGTTGGTAGGCTGTTATTTGCCACCTGAAACCTCTCCTTACTATGAAGAGACTGACATTTACAATGGTGTTTCGTTATTAGAGGACTGCCTGCTTGAACTTATGAAGAGCATAGTGATTTACCTATCATTATCTGTGGTGATCTGAACGCAAGAACTGGCTCCCTACAAGCCGACTTTGGTGACCCAACTCGTAATCTGGCAGATCTGACTGATTCAGCAGACGATAATCCAGAAGTGATGAGAGAATTGCACGTGTTTCTCGTGATTTGTCCGTTAATGCTTTTGGTCGTCTGTTACTAAATGTCTGTGAAGAATTTGGTCTGTGTATTTTGAATGGTGTTAAATCTTGTGGGTTCCTGGCCACTTTACGTACACTTCACCCAATGGCTCAAGTGTTGTAGATTATTTTATTGTTTTCCGCACCCTGTTGCCATTTTGCCAGAGTTTTAATGTAGTGCCCCTGATTGAATCAAAACATACAGTTGTTGAGCTTAAATTTTTGGCCGATTCGACTATTGTTTCCACTGCACATCTACCACAACAAACTGCACAGGTAAGTAAATATAAGTGGAAATATGACATGAAGGACACATTTTTAAATTCAATGCAGTCACATGAAACTAAAGACAAATTAAATGTAGCTACTGATCTAATAGACACTGATGTGAACCTAGCCCTTTCCCAGTTTAATGATTGTCTACGCAAGGCTGGTGAGAGTATGCTGATCACATATACTGTGGGTGCGGAAAAATTGCGGATTTGGTTTGACCTTGAGTGTGACAAAGTCGTCGACTCCTGTGGCAACGTCTCCACAAATGTCAATATTCTATCTTTGTGGAAGATAGACTCCTTTACTGTGAAAAAGAAGACAGTACAAAACAACTTTTAGCAGATAAAAGGCGAACGCATCGTGATAGTATCATTAATAATCTCAACAACTGTTCCAATGACCCACGGAAATTTTGGGACACTATACGTGCTGTGCGTGGAAGAGGAGCTACTGGTGTAAATGTCTCAAAAGAACAGTGGTATGATCATTTTAAGAATGTATTTAACTCTGTAAATGATGTTGATTCTTACGATTTGTCTGACGAGGTTGTTGGTGAACTAGGAATTCTGTATTTCTTGATTGTGAATGTCTAAATGTACCGATTATTTCTCACGAGATACACTCAGCTATTGGTGCCTTGAAGTATCACAAAGCAGCTGGGCCTGATGGTCTTATTGGAGAATTGTACAAATATAGTTGTGAACAGATTTTACCATTTCTTACGAAGCTTTTCAACAATCTTTTTGACAAGGGCTTATTTCCAGATGCTTGGTCATTGTCAACTTTACTACCATTACACAAAAAAGGTGACCCCTCTGTTCCAGATAATTTCAGAGGAATTTCTTTGCTTGACATTAGTAGCAAGCTGTACAGTTACGTTTTAAATAAGCGTATTACTGACTGGATTGAAATGAACAATGTTATTGGTGAGGAACAAGCTGGCTTTAGACCAGATCACAGTACCACTGATCATATTTTTACACTTTTCTCTATGATTCAGAAACAGCTTTTAAGGCACAGAATTATATGTTGCTTTTATTGATTTTCGCAAGGCATTTGACTAGGTTTGCAGAGATAAATTGTGGAAAGTATTAGGCAAGCATGGTTTGAATGGCAACATTTTTCATGCCTTGCAAAGCATGTACAGAGTTGTCAAAGCACGTGTGCGCGCAGGAGCAGATCTAACCGAAGAATTTTTTTGTCCTAAAGGAGTAAAACAAGGTGAAGTGTGCTCCCCTGTATTGTTCTCACTTTTTATTAATGAGCTTACTTGTGATATTACCAAACATGGTAGACATGGCATTCAGCTTGCCCCAGAACTAATAGAACTATTTATTTGTTATTTGCAGACGATGTTGTTCTATTTTCTGACACCGTTATTGGTCTACAAACCCAGCTGCACATACTTTGTGAAAGCTCAAAACGTTTGGGCCTTGTTGTGAATCTTGACAAGTCGAATATTGTTGTGTTTCGAAATGGGGGTTTTATTGGTGAAAGCGAAAAGTGGTATTTTAATGATTATGAACTGAAAATTGTTAACATGTACAAATACCCAGGTATTCTTATGTCCACCAAACTTTCATTTTCTCATACCATGAAAGACTTAGCTGGGCGTGCCAGCAAGGGTGTTTCAGCAATTTATGAAGTTATTGTGGTCTATTGGCGAATTCTCTCCAAAAGTGTTTTTCAAACTTTTTGACGCGCAAATTCTGCCTATCCTTACTTATGTTCAGAAATTTGGGTTTGTCCAGAGTCCAAGACCAAATTGAAAGAGTACATCTCACAGCTTTAAAGCGATTTCTTGTGTAAGTTATAAGTCTCCAAGACAATTAATTTACGGGGAAACTGGAAGGTACCCCCTCTTGTAGCTACTTACTCCAGATGTATTAAATTTTGGCTGGATTGACAAGATTAGATAATTCAAGGTACTCAAAAAAGGCCTACAATATGTTGTTGGAGTTGCAGCGTCATAATTATTCTACTTGGGCATGTAGCGTACGCAACATTTTGTTTAAATATGGATTTGGAATCGTTTGGGAGTCGCAAGGTGTTGGAAATGTTAAAGTTTTTATAGCAGAATTTAAACAACGTCTTATTGACTGTTTTAAGCAGGACTGGAGATCTTCGTTATCTTCTCATGATTTTTTTTTACGGGTATTCCTTTTTCAAACGCGATGTTATTTGCTCTGAGTATGTATCTTTAATTAAGAATATAACTGTGAGAAAGTCTTTTGCAAGGTTTAGAATAGGGATGTCCCATTTGAAGTTTCAACCTGGTCGTAATACTGATTCTCGCTGTCCTTTTTGTTGTGACGTTGAAGAGAGTGAAATGCACTTTTCTCTGATATGTCCAATGTATGACGATATTCGTGCCGTTTATTCCGCACAAATTCTGGAGGCAGCCATCTTTTTTTAAGTTTATATTGTTGACGTCAAGCACAAACCAAAAACTGATAAAAGAAGTTGCACTTTTTGTTCACAAAGCTCTCTGTATCAGAAACTTGAATTCATAATGTG